>CM076584.1:1416966954-1417233454 GCA_034641835.2 Pinus albicaulis | reverse complement strand
TGCATCATACACTCATATTTATCTTCAAGTGTAACCCTTTCCAATCAGATCTACTTCAGAGAGAAGTATTCATTCAAGCTCAGACATCGTGCACCCACCCTCATGTTGTGCACAATGAATTTCTTCTCCTTTTATATGATTATCCTTTTTCAATACCATGAGCCCCTTTTTCAATACCATGGACCAAAACAATGCCATAAGCCCAAAACTACCTGGACGGGGTCAATTAGGCGGATCATTACCCAATACTATGGGTCAATACCATGGTGGTTACCCTTGGATTTGCACTTTTTGAGCGCTTTAGCCCATACGCGACTTGTAACGTTCCTTTCCGCGTGCATACGCGACTTCCCCTAGGCCAATCCGCGTATACCAAGAGACATGCTCTTTTTCATCATTCTCCGAGTACATTCTGAAATCCTTTCTTCATTGCCTTCTGTAAATACTGTAGATACATCAGATTTCCTTCATCAAGGACATATTCTATCAAACACAACTTCATCAAGTAAGTTGTCATCATCTTCATCAAGTGGGTTGCCTTTCAAGTACAACACTCAACATCATATCAACAATCATCATATCACTTCAGATTTACATCATTTAACAAGTCCATCAAGTCAAGCATAACTTCATCAGGTGGATTGCCATCAAGGACAATACATGTCAACAGTCGCATGTCTTCATCTTCATTCAGTGGGTTGCCATCAAGGACAACACTCTGTATCATATTTCCAACAATCTCCCCCTTTGGACTTGATGGCAACCACGATGGTGTTTGGTTACCACAGCAGATAGATACCATGTCACTCTCCCAAATATGTCACATCATTACCTTCTCTTTATTCAAACACCATGTCACTCTCCCCCTTTGACATCAAGGGCAAAGAGCGGATCAAAAACCAACATTCTTCCCCTTTTCTCCTCATGTGGAAGAAACAGTCTGCAGATCTGATATGTGCTGAAGTGGCCAAGCTCCCCCTGAGTCCATGCTGAATCTCCAAACATATTTGTCAATGAAGTACATGACTCTATGTACTTCCTATCACCAAAGACTCATACTTACATCAAATATCCAACCAAGTGGATTTACATATAAGACTCAAGTACCCAACCAAGTGGGTTTACAAAATTTGACTCAGCTACCCAACCAAGTGAGTTTACAAAAATGACAAGTCCTTACATGACTGAATATTACAATTTTTACATCATGGGTCTCAACAAGACCTTTTCACCAAAATATAAATATGACCATTTATGACCAACACCAGAAAGTCCTCAAGAAAGAGGACATATTTCAGAACCATAATAATGCCAACACCGCATTATAGTCAGCAAAGCTAATGCTCCCCCTGAATCTGTGCAACCATGCATCCTTTTCATATGACTAAGGCTCCCCCTTAGTTTGTGCAACCTGAACATTTTCACCACCAAATCATCAAGGCATCTTCATCAAAACATTAGAAACAGATTTATGAGAACTGGAACACCACCAGAGATACCAAACAGCACTGCAGCTGTGCTGAAGAATGCTGAACCAACCAAAAAATTGTCAGCAACCAAACATACGCGGTTTTATGTGCAGGAACTCGCGTACATACGCGACTGTGTTTCAGGAAACCCGCGTATCCCAAGCCATCTTCTAAAAATTATGCAGATTTTTCTTTTGACTGCGGTGAGACTTCGGTGGCTGTAAAGTCGTCTGATACTCCTCGAACGAAGCGCAGGATTGGCAACATATCGCCACTTGTTCTTTGAGGTAACATATCCAAACTTCATAATTTTTTGCTCAAGCACTTGTTCGCCAGGAAATGATATTTGATGGGAATGTGCTTGGTTTTTGAATGCATAACAGGATTCTTTGAGATACTGATGGCACTTGTATTATCACACATAATGGAGATAGGAGTTGCACATTTGATTTGAAAATATTGCAAGGTTTGCATCATCCATAGGAGCTGAGTGCAACAAGATGCGGCAGCTACATACTCTGCTTCAGCTGTTGATAAGGCAATAGAATTTTGCTTCTTGCTGAACCAAGATACTAACCGGGGCCCCATGTAAAATGCACCACCACTAGTGCTTTTCCGATCATCAACACTTCCAGCCCAATCTGCATCAGTGTAAGCATGAAGAGTAAGATCAGCATTCCTTGGATACCATAGACCAAAGTCTTGAGTTCCTTGAATATATTTGAATATCCTTTTAACAGCCTGAAGATGAGACTCTTTTGGATTAGCTTGGAATCGTCCAAAAATCCCAACAGCATCCATAATGTCTGGTCTAGTCCCAGTGAGATAAAGTAAACTTCCTATCATCGATCTGTACTCTGGTTGATTCACTGTGGGAGAATCATCATTAGAACTGAGACTGCATCCGGTTATCATTGGTGTACTTACAGGTTTGCATTCTTCCATGCCATACTTCTTCAGAATTTGCTTAAGATATTTTTCTTGTGATAGAAATATACCATCTGCAGTTTGATGCACTTGCAAGCCAAGAAAGAATGTTAGTTCCCCAAGTAAAGACATTTCAAATTCTTGCTGCATGACAGAAGCAAATTTTTGACTCATAGATTCTTCGTTACTCCCAAAAATGATATCATCAACATATACAACTACAATCAGTAGTTTATCATTTTCAACTTTTGTGTATAAGTCGCTATCAGCAGACCCCTTTGAAAATCCTTTTTGATGAAGATATTTGTCAAGACGATAATACCAAGCCCTTGGAGCTTGTTTGAGTCCATACAGAGCCTTTTTAAGTCTACAAACAAGATTTGCATCATTTCCAAAAATGAATCCTTCCGGTTGTTCTATATATACTTCTTCTTCTAGGTCACCATTAAGAAAAGCAGACTTAACATCCATTTGATAAACTTTGATTCGTTGATAGCTTGAGAAAGCAAGAAACATTCTTATGGCTTCAAGTCTAGCTACAAGAGCAAAAGTTTCTTCAAAGTCTATACCTTCTTTTTGAGTATACCCTTTGCAAACCAGTCTAGCTTTGTTTCTTACAACATCCCCATTCTCATTTAACTTGTTCTTGAAGATCCATTTAGTTCCAATGACATTTTTATCATGAGGTCTTTGTACCAAATCCCAAGTGTCATTCTTTTCAATTTGCTCAATTTCTTCATCCATGGCATTATTCCAACATTCATATTTGCTAGCTTCATTGACATTGTGTGGTTCAATTGTGGATAGAAGTGCCAAATTACTAGAAGATCCCGCAAGAGTTCTCCTTGTTCGTACACCTGATTCCTTGTCTCCCAAAACTTGAGATTCAGGATGATTCTTTTGAACATATCTGGATGGAGCTTTTTCAGATAGATCATTTTCAGGTTCTTCATTGGATTCACTGCCTATATCATTTCCATCTGATGAAGAAGGCCATATGTCGCTATCATCTTCTTCTGTTGTTTGTTTTTCTTCTTTAGAAGCTGCAGGAGACTCATCAATAACAACATCAATACATTCAACAACCTTTTGAAGCCTCTTATTGTAACATGTGAATGCTTTGCTTGAAGATGAGTAGCCAAGAAGTGTCCCTTCATCTGATCTAGGGTCAAACTTGCCAAGTTTTTCATCATTATTTTTGATAAAGCATCTACTTCCAAAAACTTTAAAATGCTTTACAGTGGGAGATTTGCCATACCAGAGTTCATATGGAGTTTTATCACTGTTTACCCGAACATGAGGCTTGTTGAGAATGTTAACTGCTGCACGTGCTGCTTCACTCCAAAACATGTTAGGAACATTAGAGTTAGCAAGCATAGCTCTGGCCATTTGAACAATTGTTCTATTCATTCTTTCTGCTACACCATTTTGTTTTGGAGTGCCTGCTACAGAGAACTGTCTTTTAATGCCATGTTGTTCACAAAATTCAAAGAATTCATTTGATGAATATTCTCCTCCTCGATCAGATCTAAGACACTTGATTTTTGAATCCAATTCATTTTCTAACAGTGCTTTGTACTTCTGAAATTTTTCAAAGGCTTCATCTTTGTGTTTAATAAACGCGATCTCACACATTCTGGAGTAGTCATCAATAAATAGGATATCGTATTCTTCCCCACGTAATGACTTTTTCCTCATAGGTCCACAGATGTCAGTATGAATGAGTTCAAGAGGCTTACTTGATGAACCTTCTTTGGCATTAAATCGGACTCTGGTCTGCTTACTAAATTGACAAGATTTGCATATGGTACTTTCTGGAAGATTGATCTTGGGAAGATCACGAACAGCTTGAAGTTTGCTTGCTTTGTTGATTTGAGAGAAACTCAGATGTCCCAGTCTTCGATGCCATAGCCAATTTTCTGAAGATTTGCTCAAGTAACATTGTTCTATGCCGTTGAGAACATACAGGTTGCTTGGATTTCTTTTTCCTTTTATAATGATTTTACCTGTATCTAGATCACGAACCACACATTCTTTGCAACTGAAGACCACTTCTGCTCCTTGATCACACATTTGACTAACACTCAATAGGTTATGCCTTAATCCATCCACATACATGACATCTTTAGCCTTCACCTTTTCTTTTAGAAATACTGACCCTTTTCCTTTAATAACAGCAGGAGTATCATTTCCAAAGTAACTTTCTTTTCCTTCTCTAGAGCATTATAAGTATGAAGTTTGCTTTTGTCACCTGTCATGTGTCTTGAACACCCGCTATCAATATACCATTGATTCTCTTCACCCTCTGCAAATAACGCTATCCCACAATTTTCAACCGGTAATTCTTTCTTTTTCCATACTTTAGAGCTTGAGGGAACATGCTCTTTTGGCTGGACCTTACTCCTGCATTCAGATTCTTCATGACCAGAGTTATTGCAATAAGTACATTCAACTTCATTTTGGAGAGGAGAAAAATTGTTATAGGTGTTCTTCTTTGGTTCATCATTCATCCTGATCTTTCTTGCTTCTCTGGTCATGATGGTTTTATATGCAACACATTGAATAGCTTTATGACCAAAGTTGTGACATGTGAAACATTGACCATTGAAGTAGAAATTTCTGTGATCATGAAATCTTCTCTTAGACTTTACCTGTTGGTTGTAGCCATTTTGAAAGATCTCCCTGTTAGTGTTTCTTGAATTGAGGTGATCTTGCTTTACCTGTAAAGATCCTTTGTTCTCTTGCTGAGTGGCTGAATGTAGAGAACCAGCAGTGGCTGCTTTTAGAGAATTTGGTGCTGATGTCTGAGAAGATTCCCCAGTATATCCAAGACCTATTTTTATAAAGGGAGACCGTTGTACCTTGATAATCTCATCCAAGGTTTCTGAACTTTTAGCAAATCCGAGATTGAGAGAATTCAATTTCTCATTATCCTTCCTTAGACTTACTACTTCACATTCTAGATCCTCCATGCGTTTTTCTCTTGCTTCAAGCTGATTTTTAAAAGTCTCAATGATTATGTTCTTTTCTTCTAGGCTTACTTTGAGTTGAATGTTTTCTTTAAGAAGATTATTGTCTTCTAAAGAATCCACAAAGGTACCCTTTTCTTCATCACATTCTTTTGCGAGAGCCCATACTTTTGCACCAAAATTCAGCAAGGCTTTTGTATGTATACTTCCCATTGTGACGGATCTCCTTCAAGCGATCAAGCTTCTGTAGAAGGACCTCCCTCTGATACCAATTGTTGGGAAAAATACTGAGAGGGGGGGGGTGAATCAGTATTTACTGCATATTCAAAACTTTCACTTTTTCTTGCTTCTAAAACGCATACGCTACTTTCCTGAACCAGACTTGCGTATATACGCGGATACCCTTTACTAAACTCGCGTATACACAGATATCTATTTATGTCATTAATTCTTCACTCAAATCATTCCTTCATTTATTCATCAGATATTTAATAAGCAGTAAACATGTGCAGTAAGAACAGAATAAATCATGACACAAAGCATCACACATGAACACCAGGATTTTTAGGTGGAAACCCAAGTCGGGAGAAAACCACCGCTGCAGTTGCTCAGCCTTCAATCTTTTATTATAGAGAAAACATCTTACAACATATGTGCTGGCGCAGACTTGACCAGCACGCAGGCACCCACCTGCGCTCGTTTACCAGCCTCTCCTGGAAGGGAGCTCCAACCCCCTGACTCGTTTACCAGCCTCTCCTGGAAGGGAGCCACGACCCCCCGATCTCGTTTACCAGCCTCACCTGGAAGGGAGCTACAACCCCCTGACTGAAGGCTACAACCTTCAGCACCACCTTGGACCACGTTTCATCAATTTTCACACTAGATCCAACCACTTCAATAGAACAACACTTGCAGGCCACATTTCATCATATTTTCATACTGGACCCTTTCCATACTTTTAAGCACAACTATACATCATCAACAGATACATATCAACACAGATCAGATAGCATAAACACAGCAGAACAGCTCAGATATTTCATACCCCTTGCTTCAGCAAACCCTAGTTTTCATACGCTCTTTTACTTCACTGATTTCGCGTATATACGCGCTTCCGTCCACACAAACCGGCGTATACCTCAGTGTATATTTTATTGCGCATACGCGCTTTCTCTTCGCTGAAGCTGCGTATATACGCGCTTCCTCCGCGTCAAAGTAGCGTATAGATCTTCAATTATTCCGGAGCAGCATACTTCTTCAGATCAGATATTCAGTTCAGATTTACCCTTTCACTTCAGACAGATGTTCGCCTAGATGTTCGCCTCATCACAGATCTAGGCCTTCCATAAGCAGATCAAGTAAATACAAGTGCATTTCAGATCTAGATCCCCTTCTTCATCATTGGTGCATCATACACTCATATTTATCTTCAAGTGTAACCTTTTCCAATCAGATCTACTTCAGAGAGAAGTATTCATTCAAGCTCAGACATCTTGCACCCACCATCTTGTTGTGCACAATGAATTTCTTCTCCTTTTATATGATTATCCTTTTTCAATACCATGAGCCCCTTTTTCAATACCATGGACCAAAACAATACCATAAGCCCAAAACTACCTGGACGGGGTCAATTAGGCGGATCATTACCCAATACTATGGGTCAATACCATGGTGATTACCCTTGGATTTGCACTTTTTGAGCGCTTTAGCCCATACGCAACTTGTAACGTTCCTTTCCGCGTGCATACGCGACTTCCCCTAGGCCAATCCGCGTATATCAAGAGACATACTCTTTTTCATCATTCTCTGAGTACATTCTGAAATCCTTTCTTCATTGCCTTCTGTAAATACTGTAGATACATCAGATTTCCTTCATCAAGGACATATTCTATCAAACACAACTTCATCAAGTAAGTTGTCATCATCTTCATCAAGTGGGTTTCCTTTCAACTACAACACTCAACATCATATCATCAACAATCATCATATCACTTCAGATTTACATCATTTAACAAGTCCATCAAGTCAAGCATAACTTCATCAGGTGGAGTGCCATCAAGGACAATACATGTCAACAGTCGCATTTCTTGCATCTTTCCACTTTCAACACAACTTACTATTTTTAGCAGGTTTTCGGGTCCTGCACTCCCGAAGCCATTTTGAGGCCCTAAACGATGTTTTTTGGGAAAACCGGGAGAAACATGGGTCCATGGACCGATTTTTCTCACACCAAAAGTTTTAGTCATCAGATAGATATTTCTAACGAGCTATTGATCACGTCCACCAAAGATTGGATGCCAAAGTTATGTCCTAGGGAAGTTGAAACATCAATTTACCTAAATGGGATCCACAGTTTTGGCGCTTCATATCCTAGGGTTAGGTTTTTGGACATTTAGGGTTTTACATTTTTTATAAACAATAAATAGGCCTTCGAGCCTCATTTTAACACAATGGAGGGGCCTATAGCCATCACATTTTTTCTCAGAGATACACCACCATTTCCCTCACCTGCTCATTTATATTATGTTTGTAATAGGACTTCCAGCCTCAATGTAAGAAATTTTAGTACCCTGTAGCTGCCACATCTCTTCTCAAATATAAGCCTACCAGCACCATAGATGTTTATTTCTATTACGTTTGTAGGATTATTTCAGTCATTTCATTTTAATAAAAGGAAGAATTATTTTTGCTACATCTCTATGTTTATAGTTATATTTGTATTATGTTTCATTCATGCACAAATCCAAATCAGTGGTATCAGAGAGGTCTGCTCTTTCTCTGTTTTTGTTTTCATGTCCCCAACATGGTCAGGGTATAAGGAGTTCAGGCTCGATCTAGTTGAACCGTTGTAATATCAACCTCACAAACCCCTATGAACCCCCATGGTGGAAGGAAATAAAGACGAGGGAGCAGAAGATCGTATCAAAATCTTGCTGGAGGAGGCCTTCGAGAAACATAAGAACATGATGATGGATAACTTTCCCTATATACTTCAATGGCTACCCACCAGCGGCACATCTACATCTAGCATGTCTGCTAATAGGTCCACGACATCCTAGAAAAATCCAATACCAAGTTCAACAGAATTTCTCTCGTGGATGAACTTAACTCAAAGGGGACCATTGCTTCCTAAGGAGGGTGGAATGATCAAGGTGGATAGAAGTGGCCACCCACCTATTTAATTTCACCCGCACCATCAATTCTTGCAGCATTTCACTTTCAGCACACCTTACTATTTTAGCAGGTTTTCAAGTCCTGCACTCCCAGAGGCATTTTGAGGACCTAACCGACGTGTTTTGGGAAAATAGAAAGCAACATGGGTCCATGGACCAAGATTTCTTACACCAAAATTTGTATTCATCGGATATATCTTTCTAATGAGCTACTAAGCACATCAAACAGAGATTCGATGCCAAAGTTATGTCCCCGAGAAGTTGAAACACCAATTTACCCAAACGAGACCGACAATTTTGGTTCTTCATCTCCTAGGGTCAGGTTTTGGAGGTTTAGGGTTTTGCATTGTTTCTAAGCAATAAATAGGCCTTTGAGCCTCATTGTAACGTAGTGGAGAGGCCTGTAGCCATCACATCTCTTCTCAGAGATATTCTACCAATGCCCTTGCCTACTCATTTCTATTATGTTTGTAATAGGCCTCCGAGCCTCAATGTAACATAGTTCAGCGACCTATATCCACCACATATCTTCTCAGAGATAAGCCTACCGACACCCTAGCTGTTTATTTCTATTACGTCTATAAGCATATTTTAGTCATTTGATTTTAATCAAAGGAAGCATTTTTTTTTGCTACATCTCCGTTTTTATGGTTTTATGTGGATTTTGTTGTGTTCCTGCATAAATTTGGATCACCCAAGACTAGTGGGGAAGTCAGTTTTAGGATCTAGGTGGGTCTACAAGGTTAAGTAGATAGTAGATGGAAGTGTGGAGAAGCACACATCTATGTTTCTTGCCATAAGGTTCTCTCAGGTGGAGGGGATTGACTATGATGAAAAATTTGCACCAATCACAAGATACACATCTATTAGATCCATCCTTTTACTCTCAATTCATATGGGATGGTAGATACATCATATGGATGCAAAGACAACCTTTATCAATGAATTTGTTGAGGAACATGTGTTCATTGAGTATCCGAAAGGTTTTGAGACCTTATATATGGAGTCTCATGTGTGTAGACTCGAGAGAGCATTGTATGGGTTGAAGAAAGCCCTTCATACTTGGTGCACTAGGATCAAGAACTATTTCACAAGGATGGGCTTCACCAAGAGTGAAGAAAATGTGAACCTATATCATATGTCAGTTGATGCTAAGATTTTGATTATTGTAATTTATGTTGTTGATATAATACTGACATGTGATCATCAGCTCATAAAGTCTTCCAAATGGGACCTTGCAAGATAATTTGAGATGGAGGACATGGGCCTCTTGCACTATCTCCTGAGATTGCAAATATGGAAAAGAGATGGGGAGCTATTTTCATCCTATGGAAATATTGCCAGAGAGATTCTGAGGAAGTTACACATGGAGGGGAGAAAACCAATGGAGACTCCTCTAGCACAAAAATGAAGGAAGGAGGATGCTACTTCGGGAAAAATTACCATATGCTACTATTTATAGGTATTTCCTGGGTTCTCTCATGTATTTAGTGAAAACACGACTAGACATATGCTATGCAACTAACCAGCTTAGCCAATCTATGGTTAAGCCTAACATGCTCCTTTGGAAGGTAGGCAAGCATGTGTTGAGATACCTCACAAGCACTACATGGTATGGACCATGGTACAAGCGAAGAGACGGAGTGAAGCTTTAAGGCTTCACCATTACAGATTGGGAAGGGAGTCCATCTCATAGGAAGAGCACCTTAGGAGGAATCTTAAACATAGGATCAACATCAATGTCTTGGTACAACATGACACAGATATCAATTTCACTTAGTTCAACGGAGGTAGAGTACATGACAACTAGTTAGCAAGCATGTGAGGTCATCTAGATGAGGAAGCTACTTGTTGGTTTGTTTGTCCAGCACATGGATCCGACAGTGATACATTGTGATAACCAAATTTGCATTAAACTCTTAGTTTATCCAATATTCCATGATATGTCCAAGAATATTGATATCCACTATCACCATATCAAATATTTTGTTCAGAGGATGATTATGTCAATCGAGTACATTCCCACGCAAGAGAAGGATTTAGAAATATTAATGAAGGCACTCGCAAGAAGAAAATTTGAATTCCACAGAGACATGATCAGGATAAAAAATAATATGTTTCTTGTTGAGATGGAGTGCTGAAATGGAACCAATAAATGGCACCCAAATGGGGCCTCTGATTTAATTTCCCTTAATTAAATTCAAAGAGAAATTGTAATTTCATCTCATGACAACTTGTATTAGTTAAATAAGTCAAAAATCTTGAGTTATATTAGTAAATTCAAGTTGAGGGTTAGAGAGGAGGCATATGGAGTTCTCTCATGAATTTAGGCGATCTAGTTATAGTTATTTGTGATTTGTAATTAGTTAACTCTAGAAATTGAGTTAAAATTAGTTTCACTAGTTCTAACTGAGAGATGAGCTAGTAACAGGTCCAGTGAATTAAGTCTAATTTAATTCACATGTATGGATAAATTAATTAACTAATAATTCACTATAAATAGTTGTTTCATGTCAGTTCTAAGGAAGTTCCAATTAAGATTGAGGTTAAAGAGATCATAACTATCAGTTGTATAATTAGAAAATTATATAGGTTAGTTATGGAGTCATGAGGAAGCCTACGATGCATTGAAAAATAAATTCCAAGGAATTCCCTATTAATAGGGATACAATTTCTCCAGGAATACGTGAAAAAGGTTGGTGTAACAGAGGTTGAAAGGTTGGTTGAAAATTGGTTAAGTATTTGACTGATTTTTCCTAGATCAGAGTGAGACTGTTGGAAAAGTGCAAGAGTTTCTCAGTGAGAGAAAAGAATTGTAATGTTTCATGATATCAAATTTATACAATATATATAGCGGGTTTTTAATCAACGTTATTTCTTGAGATACATCTTATGTTTTGAGATTGAATGTCTCTTTCTCTTACTTTTTATGTGATTATGCAATCGTGTTTTGTTTTTGCAAACTGTAGAAGGATTGAATATTTTACTTTCGTACATTACAAGCTCAAATTGAATCCCATTTTAAGATTTTATACATGATAATCATAGGTATAACTTTAAAATGTGACCCTTCTTTATTGAAAATTTGTCCCTCATGAAAAGCACTTTTCACGAGATTGTTAAGTATAATAAGTATACTTTCCAATAATTGAAATCAGCATATGATAAATCAAATGATGAACTTAGCTTCATTCTCCCATAATATATTTGACTAGGCTTAGGGGAATCTCCCATTAATTCAAACTATGGAAATAAAATGGCATAGCTACACATTATACAACATAGAAACAACAATGAATTTGAAGTGTTAATCTCCTTTAGGAGTGGTTTTCAAACTATAGTAATTTGGTTTGATTCTATTTTCAATATACATTTTACTTTAAGAATTTAATCAAAATGATTTTAGATATTTCTTAATGTTGGATCTACTAAGTGCTAAGATGGATCAAATCCCTCAATGTGAAAATATTTTCTTTTAGTACAAAACATTAGGAATAATTTGCACCTTCAAGGATTTCACTCTTTTCAGTGCTTGATAGATTTTGTGTTAAGGTGGGTCTAGGAAAGTTAGTCTGAAGCCAAAATCAAGAAGAATGGTTGTTCACTAAGTCAACTTGTGTTGGCTTGTTTTGACTTTTTTTTTTTGTTTTTTGCAACATTTTCACTATTTATAGTTAGCTGAAAATAGCCAGAAGGGACTCTGACGATATATTTTTATTTCCTGCATGGAGCTGTTTTCAAATCATGTTTATTTTTCAAATTTGTATATTTTTTCAACATGCTCCCAAATCATGATGGAGGGGGTGTTCTTTTCGCAGCGCTTGAATTTTTTATCTGAAGAGAATAATTTCATTCATTATTCGTGGAGGCATATAGATTCTATTGGTTTACGTTTTCACCTCCATGGACCTTTATTTTTATGTCAATGGGTTAAGTTATTTTGTTTTCAGTTACAACATAAAATATGTCATTATTTTTTGTACTCATAGTGTTCCCTTATCGTGAGTTTTTACAAGAACTTTTCTAATATTTATCATCAAAAAATAATTACTCTAAATTTTCAAAGTTGGAAAAATAGTGGTGTTTCATCAATTGTATGAGTAGTTTTTCATATGATAAATTAACTTTTCTATTTTTTTTTATTTTTTTTCTTGCACGTAATATATTCAGGGGATAATTCCTAGGTACTTCTCCTCATTCAGATGTATGGTAACCAGGGTAAAACCTAGATTATTCAAGGGATAGGTTAGATCAACTACATCAATCAAATTCATTAAAACAATATACTCATTATTAGTCCCACATGCTACTTATGGGAATTGAACCTTAGGTGGGAAGGATAATTGTCCATACCACAACTAATTGGGCTAGACCTAATGGGCGAAACCTGTGGTTTCTATCTAGAAACATTAGTTTTAAAGGAGTTATAGTTTCTCTACCATTGAAAATATGAATATTTGATTATATTTGGGTTTTGAATGGTTTAGAAATAACCTTTCTATTTCTTGTTGCCTACTTCATGCAAGAATTATCTGATGGATAATTAGATACTCTTTCCATGATTTTTCTATATTGTTGTATGATTATAAATTATGTTTAGATTTTATGATGTATTTTTCTGACCTTATACAAGTCTAATTGTGTTTTTCTTGGATGAATGCATAAAACTTGTTTAATTGTGTGTGTCTGTGTGTGTGTGAGAGAGAGTTTTGAAGAAAAATAGTAACTTCTTATTGAGATATACAAAAAACTACATAACTACGTGAATTTAAGAATTTAAATACATATAGAATCATGAAAAAATAAGGCAAAAAAAACTAAGCTAAGAAAGAAGAGAACTTTCAGCCCAAATTTGTCCAAAAATTTATGTTGTTATGTTAGTCATCGTATCAAAAAAACCCAGAAGTATTTTTTTTCCTCCTCATCTACTGATTATCTATGCCATAATATAGATAAAAAAAAATTAATGGATACATAATATCAAATGGGTCCATAAAACAATAGGGAATGATATAGAAACAAAAACATAATATCTAGTTGATCTATATATGAAAAGTTAGCCCTCGTATAACCAAAAAGGTCTGATGTTGGTAATTGTGATTTGATCCATCTACTGATTCATTTATTTGGAAATACCCCTAAATCTGTTGAGAACCTTCCATAGATAATGAGTGTGGATCTATGTTTCATTCCCTGTATATATGGAAGTAAGAAATATGATTAAAAACATCCTTTAACTATAGGATCTCTTATCTAATATGCAACAAAATTGATTGTGACACTAGTGGACAACATTGAAGCAATTGATAACATTGAGTGAGTCCCCAAAGATTTGAATGGAAAGGAATTTCTTTCTAAGGCCCAAGGCATGAGGATTTTTAATTTTTTTTTTTTGCATAATTGTTCATTCCCCCACCCAAACTGATAATTGATCAGTATGCTCTCGATTCAATTGTAGCACAATACCTCCCCCACATTGGCCTTATTTGTCTCTTGGTCCATCAAAATAGTACTACGACATATCATAATCGATATTCTCCACAACACCAACTAGAAAGGTGCAGATGGCTCTTTTAGTGGCACTAGGGAGTATACGGAAAGAATTTCATAGGGTATATTAATAGGTTCTCAAGGAAGTTCTCTAAAAAATTCCTTGTTTCTAGCTAACCATACCCCCCAGTAGAGAAGAATAGGAATGCTCATTCATTACTAATTTTTGGCCGATACCCATGATTTCCCTGATGCATGACTAAAATTTTCTACCCTCTATTATGTTTTTAGGCCCATTTAATGTTTAATTTTATAAAAAATATTATTCGTAAAAGGGAAAAAAAATGAGTGATCCATTGTTTCCACTGATTGTTTTCATAAGACACAACACCCTAACCCCTCAGTTTTTATCTTTTGGATATTTTCCCATGTTGGGGACTTGTTATTCATAACACACCAAAGAAAGAGCCTTCCTTTTACTGAACATTCCAGTTTCCACAATTGTTTCAAATGCCATTGTGAGGGTGGTTTAAATTGTCCTTAGATCAACACCATGTATCATAACATTAGCTAGTAGTTTCTCGTTGGTGAGAGAATCCATCTTAATTCATCCTCCCCATCTCTTAGTATTATATTGGATATTTTCAGTGATTATGTATACTCTTTCCATAAATTTCCAATTCACCCTCTAACAGAAGTTGATCGACACTCTTCCACCCTTGAGACCAAAAATTTGTTCTACGCATGTCTAAAGTTTGATGTAGTAATATAGTCCCTTTTTCATTTAACCTATCCACCATAGCTAGGGGAAGAAAGTAGTTTTCTATCCCACCTACTCAACGATCCAGTACCACTCTTAGGTTTTTCCCATTTCAACTTTCTATTCTAATCCTGATCGAATTATCTAAAAGGCTTCCATGGTTTCTCTCCATATGGCAGAAGAGTTTGGGACATTTTATTTGTATTTTGAATCGAGTCTTCAATGTAGATGGGAAATATATATCTTATGTTGACCACAACCATACACGAGTTATATATAACGATTAGCCTCCGGTTGGATTTAGCCGCTAGAGATGATGCAAAGGTAGGGATGTTTTTAGGGCCCCATCCCCCCCATGATTTGGGTATCGAAATCACATCCAAAGCCACCAAGGAAAGGGTGTTCTCCTCCTTGCTACCCGACCATAAGAATTTCGTATGAATTTTCCTGATATCCTGAGGAATTCATTTTGGAACCTAAGTGAGTGCTACCCAATACATCGATATTGCTTCAATTACTCCTTTAATTAGCACAAGTCTCCCCGGTCTTGATATCCATTTAAAAATCCAATTTTTAGTGATTTTTTCCACCCTGGAAAATAGCCATCGCCAATCCTCCTTCTTAAAATTATTTTATTTGAGATGAAAGGCTAAAATATTTAAAACTCTCCCTGAATGACGTGACTTAAAATGGTTGAACTTGATGAAAGCCTCAAATTTCTCTTCAAGAGAGTCCTTCACATGAGATGGAGGATTTGCTTTCATTAATTGACATTATAATTTTTTTTTGAGAGAGATTCAGTGAAAAATTTATGTGAACTAAGCCCTACATGTATCGATTTTTGAAGAGAATAGTACCATCCATGAAATGAAGTCGAGTAATGAAAAAATTAGGAGCCACTCCTATACTACGAATCTCCCCTGCTCTTTTTTCTTCTAATAAATAACCACTCATGGTTTCAGCTGAAATTAAGAATATTAGGAGAGATATAGGAAAAAATTCTCTCAACCCTTGCTGAGCATGGAAAAAGGGCGAATCATCTCCATTGATGAGTACTTATTTGGCTAATCCTATAGCTGCATGAACTTAGAAACCTTCCAGGAATCTAGACTCTTCTCTGGAGATGTTATTTGAAAGGATTGGGTGGAGCCTAACAATAATGATTTTGGATATAACCTTAAAGATACAATTACACGTAGATGTTGGAACGAGGTTCCCCAACCTGTGTTTTAGGTATAATTTTTTAATATTCGGTCTTGTGTAGGGGTTTTGGGATGGGTCAAAGCCATGAATGTTTTGTAATGGATTAAAGGGTAGCTCTAGGGTCAAAATTCTTCAAATTTTTTGGGGTTTTCTACCTTAGGTATGAGGACTATTAAATTAGAGTTATAAGGATCAAATTTACTACCTTTGAGGCGAGACTCCTCTGAAACACATACAAGATCATCCCCATGGAGATTAAAGAGAATCTAATAAAATTCCATTATTCATCCATCAAGCCTTGGAAGGCTTATACTTTTGAATAGCTTTTAAAATTGATTCTAGTTACCCGTTTGTGATTAGAGACATCAACATCCGGTTGTCATCCTCCTCCACAAAGCAAGGAAAAATTTGGGCAATTCTGATGGCTTATACAATTGACACTTCCTGTGATACCTTAAAAAGGTTCATGAAGTAATATTTTCCTAAGGCGACTATCACTTTAAAGGATTTTTCCATACTTTCATCACATTTCTGCATATCCTACATGTTATTAATATTATTCCTTTGTTTTTGAAAAATTATGAAATAATTTGGAATTTTCATCTCTATTCCTTACCCAAAATTCCCTTCTTGTTTGTATCCATTGTTCTTCCCGATCTAAAATAATTTTTCATCTCCTTTTCTTGAGCTTGATAATTTTTCTTTTATATGCAGACTCCCCAACAACTCTTTAATAGTTTTCAAATCCTATTCATCTCTCACTTTATCTTGTGTTTACCACTCAATGGTAATTTATTTAGATATTTAGATATTTTTCATGAATTGATGAGAGGATGAGCATGGATCATCCAAAAGGTATAGAAAAGAATGATATTTTATTAAATGAACATGCCTATCATACTTGATCCATGCATGATTAAATTTAATCGACTATCGAGTTTCCAATTCCAACTTCTTAGCTCAAGGAGGACAATATTATGCCCTAAATCACATATTGTTCCAATCCACTATCCAAAAGATTGTATTTTGTAGTGGTTCATCCAATAGTGGAAATTTATTCAATATTTTTCCCACTGATGCATTCGTGACTCTTCTATTCCACTAGGCAGGTTTCAATCTAATAAGGTTTATATCAATGAGTTTGTTATCGATTAATTTTATGTTAAAGAACTTATATAAGGTATCAATGTGGGCCTGGGGTCCCCATACCTCTGAAGCCCCTAATGAAAAATTCCAGTCACCCACAATAACTAATTTTTCTTCCTTCATAAAATATTTGAAAAAGAATGAATTTCAAAAAACCTATTCATGAAAGGCCCATATACATTGATACTAGTTAGGTCCATGGAAAAGTCAACATAATAGACTTACAAAACAAGGTTGGAATCCAAACTCCATAGGTTAGATATCCTAAATTTTGACAACTTAAAACTAGTGGAAAATCCTCATGATCTACCGCTTGCATCCAATGAGAAGAAGAACAAGCCAGGAAGCATTATCAACAAAGTCTCAAAATATTTGTCCCCCAGACCTAAAGTTTCTTGTAACATTATTATGTTAGGTAAAGAAACATACATGAGCTGCTTCAGGGCTATCTTTTTCTGGGCGTTATCTAGAATCCTATAATTAATTGAGATAGCTATCATTGAGAAACGTTGATAGGGGATTGCACTATTCTAAGAACCCCTACTAATGTTATATGCTTTCCATCAGAGATTTACATGTGATATTTTGAGTGAGATTTTGATATGTTCAATTTTCTACTGCTGGTTTTGTGAGCGATTAAGGAATCTAGAATTTTTCCTATCCCTCCCAACAGAAGAGTTGTTGACTCTTTGGTGAACCTAGGGATAAGGTTATATGCATTACTAGGTTGACTACAAACCACCTAGAGGAAGGATGGTAAGGTTTCTCACCCAGAGCTGAAATAAGAGGGGGAATATAGGTCACTATGTTTTTCAATGGTTCACATGAATTATCTAATGAAGCAAAAATAGGAGGAAAATGCTTAGAAGTATCAAGCCTCATAGAAGAATAATTCACAACACTAGAAGGATAAACGACATGAAAAATAGGAGGGAAGGTACCCATGTTTCTTGGAGGTGAAGCTTGGTCTTCTGAAGGCTCACCCCATGTTGCTATTTCTGTGAGAGGTACATGAGGCTCTTCCACATCAATCTATGTCTCCTCTTTCCCTAAACTTGTTAGTGTTAGTTTTTACATTCTTCCACCAGTGATAAAATAGAATCATTTCATGTCATGTTAGGGTCCAATTTTGAAATTTTTTTCATTCCATTAGGTCATTATGAGAAAATTTGGACACTGGATGTAGATCTAGGTATGACATCACTCCTTACAAAATTTTACTACTTTCTGGCTCAATTCACTACTTTACTGAGTGTACCATAATTTATGAGTTTTCATCATCATTTTAGTCATTTTCATCATGGTTTCATTCAGTCAGAGTCTTCGTTATGTATTAGGGTTTCCAAGGTCATCAAGTAACCATTTCATGTATAAGTTCGAGCAAGTGAAGGTGACAATAAATAAATTTCATCAGTAAGTTTGATTTGTAAATTTTGATTTCAGAGAAAAATGTAATTTCATGTTCCTAATTTGTAATATGTTCTCATAGTTCCAAGTAGTTGCACACTCAAACTTCCATCAGCAAAAGAGAAAAGTTCCAAAAATCCAAGTAGTGTTCCTAAGCCATCAAAAGATGATGTTCAAAGATCAAATTCATAATTTAAAGGTAAAGAAGCAATGCAAAGTTAATTTTAAGAAAGGAAATGTGGACCAAATTTTGTTTAATGATATTTGTGCAAGTATAAAAGGCTGCCAAAGACCAAAAAGTCATTCATTTCAATCCTCAAAGATCAATCTCTCCAAGTTCCCCAAGAAATTTTTTTTTTCTTCACAAAACCAAGCCCTGGCACCTTCGCTGCAGTTTTTCCAAAGCCGTTGTGCTTTTTGTAGAAGGGATGTTGCACTTTTCAAAAGCACATTGTGTTTCTCGCAGGGCTTCTTTGCGGTTTTCCTTAGTTTGTTGTGCTTTATGTACAAGAGATCCATGACTCCAAATATTACTTGCAGAGGTTCTAAGAACAATTTTAGGGTATCTCCACTTGTTTCCAAGTAATTTTCACTTCCTAAGCTCCTTCTTTTAGCTTGTGGTCTTAAGTCTATCATGCACACCCTCATTTCCCTCTATATCATGTTCATTGCAAGTAAACCCTAGTATTCATCTTTCTGAAGTTAAATTTCTTTCCCCTAGCCTAATTTACCTTCCTTACACCCCAAATCACTCCCCAGTACCCTTAAATCCCCTCATTTCCCATTCGAAAGCTCTATTCCCTAAAAACCTACCCCTAAGTTGTGCTTTTCTAAGCATTTAGCTACCTCGCTATATTTGAATTTCCTACCCCACCTCCCTTAAAATTTCAACCTCCCATCACTTCCCAAATCTCCCTAACCCCCTTACATACTTCCCAAAAATTTCTCACTTATCCCAACTCCCTAAACCCATAATCCTACTTATTTTCCCTTCCTCTTCTTCCCCAGGTTTCAAGAAAAAACTGAACATAATGGTGGAGGGGAGAAAAATCATGGAGGATGAAATAAATACCACATAAGAAGAGAAGAAAACATATAATAAAGGAGGGAGAATTTTGAGATTAGAGGCATCACACACTAGGTAATTGATGGCATCACCCTTAGCAGTGAAATGTTTCCAAAATGTAGGTTGCTTTGAGTTTTGTGACATGGTACAAAGAGTGCAAAGTCATCATAATTTGATCAAGTATTTCATGAGGAACCTACAAAAATACCAAGTGACTATTTTTGGGGTGACTTAAACCATTTCTACTTACTTCATTGCATCAGGAATAGGGATACCTAATGTGAGTGAAAAATGGTTCAAAACTAAATATTTGGATGCTCAGTTGTATGAACCTTACCTCAAGGCACCTTACAAAGATAAAATCAGGAATATCTTTCCTTTTGGTGAGTTGTTGAAAAAAATTTCCCCCATGATGAAAATCATCATGAAATACTTCACTTGTGAGGGTAGATTATCTAAATTGGAAAACTATCATATCAGGTTTCTCATGCATTCCACTATGGTGAAATTGATAAGAAATCCTTACTACTTGTATAGAATCATTGATAATATGGCCTACGTAGTGCAAAACATAGAGTATGAACTTCAAATTAATAGGCTCTTCCATCACTCTCTCATTAAAATCATTGCCCTTCACGACCTTAAGCAGCTAAACATTGCATAGGAGACTTTCATTGAGTCAGATGTTTTCACTACACCACAAAATTAGCCTCGTAGACCTATTCCACCACCAGCATCATTTTCACACAAGAAAAATAGGTTATCTAGCAAGGCTACAGTGAGTAAAACCAAAGAGGATAAAGAGGTCAAAGAGGTCAAAGAGGTCAAAACATACCAGAGAGGATCTAGGCAAGTGTTTTTTCCTAGATTTTGGAAGGGGCCTTTCCTTCTAGACCAACAAAACCTGGAAATCAAAAGTAGCAAGAGGCAGTGTTTCAAGAGGAGGATGACCTCCATTATGAGGAAGGAAGAGAGTTTGACCTAGTGGACTTGGATTTTCAATATGATCATGAAACTTCAAACCTGATCATCGAAGAGAAATATGCCACAATCAGAGAGCTGCAAGACAATTTGGCAAGGGCACAATTTTCCATCTCTTTCCTTGAGAAAGAAAACAAGCAGTTGAAAGACAAACAAGTACTCGTTCAATAGGAGTTATTGAAGGTGAAGAAAAAAGGCACCAAAGGCAAAGAAGGGATGGAACCTGATAATTCTGATCATGATAATACTAAGATCACAAAGAAAAGACCAAAAACAAGAGGTCTTAACATAGCATTAGAGTAGGAGAAACATGACTAGAACAACTCAGTTTTTAGCTTCATCACTTTTTTGACAGCTATACATGAAGAGCTTTCCAATGAGCCATATTGGGCCCGATTTGGACTTAAGAAAGTCACTCAAATGTGGGTTTGAAGGCTGACCCTAGGCCTTCTACCAGGCACACTGCGCTTTTCCCAAGCAGGTTTCGTTTTTATGGTTGATTGATTTCTTCATAATTTTCACTTTTTGTGAGTTGATTTATAGATTCTAAGGAGAATTACTTGTGTAATTATAAAATGTAAATGTAATTATGTCATTAATAGTTATTGGAGGTAGATACATCACATAAATATGTAATTTTGGTCGAAGTGAATTAGTTTCATCAATGATAGGGATGAGTTTATTGACCTCCCTAGTCATTAGGATTTGAGTTAAGGACTTTCAGAATCAGCTTGAAAAGTCATGAATTTGACCCCTAAGAGTGGGAGAAGCAGTTTTTTATCTATATATTTCATTTCCTTTGTCATTCCAAGGATTTTATGTTGTATAATTTATCATTCAACATTAGTGTAATCAGACTTTTTGGCAGGAATTAATAGAAAGAGTTGCAGCTATTTTGGTGGGATTCCTTTGGTAATCTCTTTTGGCATTGTTTCCTCTTATTTTTTCAAATATTTGAATATATTATGATTTCCATATTCATGCCATCTATGAATGTAGTTGATTCCTAAGTCATATAGACAAAATTCATTAGTTAATTCTCTGTTTTGGAAGAATTATTAGAGTTTCATGTTCATTTTATTCTAATTGAAAAGAATTCATCTTTTCCATGCTCGTTTCTGAAACCCTAGTAGTAAAAACCACTCCATCAAGATACCTAAGTGTTTTAAAGCATATAATTACCTTGCCCCATCAAATCTCTGCAATTCTAATCCTTTTTTCCCTGTCCTAGTTCTTCCCTGACCTATTCACCATCTAACACCCAAAATCAATCAACCAAACCCTACTGCTACTATACCTAGCCTAAAATCATATTTATCCAGTCATATTTGTTGTGATATCTTGGAGAGAGGCCTCTTATTCCCAATAGGGCTAGCTACTTGGAAAAAAAATGGTTTTTGGTTACCTTTGCTGCTCTCTTCCTCAACGTCACATATCCGGTGGAGTGATAACATAACCATGCTCTGTTTGTGGTGTCATCAATGTTGTTTCCATCCCCTCATTATCTAGAGCACATTATAACTGAACCACTATCTCATCTGGAAATGTGGGAGTCCACTCCTTTTATTCCTCTATTTCACCATATCTTACGTTACTACGCCTTCCCCTCCGATATCGACCAAGTAAACTTTAATCCTCCTAAACACTCTAGATTTTTTAGGACATTCTTCGATTAGATGGGCCAAATTATGGTATTGATTGCATAGAATAAAAATTCCTTGAGCAAGAATAGTTTAGTTATCTTATTATATATCTTTTCTTTGAATCATTTTGTAGTGTTAAATAATTTTTCACATCTCCTTTTATCTAGCACAGAATTTACCTACAATTTATTTTGTTTCTCTACCATGTTAAATATGTGTGTGTGTGTGTGTGTAATGAATTTGTTCTATTTTTTTATTGTAGGTAGAAGATGATTAAGAATTTATTAGTTTTCTTATGGATTGGTTGCACACTGAACTACTAAAACTGTAAGATAGGGGCTTGAATGAATTTGGTGGAAAAAAATTTTCATTGGTTATAGTTACTCGTGATGATTATTGGGAGACTATTTTCCCTAAGAATCGAACTGCAAAAACTAGACCAAAAATTTTGTGGAGTTACAACTAATTGCAATCTTTGGAGGGAAACTATGGAGTGTTTTCAAATCAAGAGGTAAATATATGTCCTCTAATTTTCACACATTTTTTTATTATTGAGAAGTGAATCTTTGATTTGTATTCTTTTGTAGAAAATATATTTTAAATTTCTACCTTTTAGAGTTTCATTAATTCATAATCATATTGTCAGGTGGGTTATGGTGGGAATCTAGTGGAAATGACTAAATATTATTGTAGAAATAAAACATAATAATTTTGCAGTCGACTAACTTGGTCACTTCCTTCTTCCCCCAAATTTTTCCTTTTTACACTCCATATGAATTTACTATTCCATTAGATATTGATCACCAATCATTAAGTTCATATGTTGCTTTTTTTGATGCCTTTTAGCTCAACCCAGAGTAACCTGTGTTGTTTTCACTTGTATAAATAATAAAAACTAATAATAACCTATACAAATTACACCAAATTATAATATTTTATTTTTATTTCCAATAAAGATTACATCATATGAATCTTCAATCGATTTCCAAAATTGAGCTTGAGACAATGTGTCATCCATCCTTTTGAATTACATGGCACCATAAATTGTGAAGCCCTTCCATATTGATGGCCTCAATCATGGATGGATCACAATCCAAATAACACAATGATTCACAAATTAGAGTGCAATCCATCCAAAATTGGAACTTGAGAAATTTACAATAGAGACAACAGTTGATGGTGAAAATTAGTTGAACATGGTGAATTAGGGTCAACCATTAGTACATGTTCCCCCTCACCCTATCTTATGTTACCTATTTTCTTTGGATTTTTATCTTTAGCGTGACATTAGATTAGAAAATGTTCAAGCCCAATTTCTTGAGTGTGATATTGGTTTCATTTCATTCATATATTTATCTCTCTAGTTATGTAGTTTTCTTGGTATTTTACTCCTCATGGTTACAACATCTCATCCATCCTCCTTTTAAATTTCAAAATAACTACATGAACATTATGATCTTTCACAACTTTTCCAAGCTTTATTATATATTGATGGTAAAAAATGATCTCGTCAACATGTGAGAGAGACGACCTGGTCAGAGACACAACTAGGAACTTATCCATTTCATGTAGTGGTTTTGATTGGTTCAATTGGTCCAGTTACCCCGTCTCTCTCTTTGTTGGATATTATTCTATCTATTATTTAAAAATAGAAAGAGAGAAATTAGATCTACCATCTTGTTGTGCACATGCAAGTAGAAAGATCCTTAATTTGACTTTATGGCTCAGCCAAGCCTCAACTAAGGCCTACCTTGGGATGAGGTTATTTCTTGAATTCATAATTAAATATAAATTAATATCTACTCTAATATGCAAGAAAAAAATAACACTATCTCGAATTGGAAAAGGATATAATTATATTAATTCAAGAGCATATGAACTAACTAACTATGGGAAGAGGATTTTTTATATAGTGATTGAATTCACAAAATGAGATTACATTGTAACATGCAAAATAGTTTTCAATTTACATTTTATTAGATCATTTTATGTAGATAAAATTTACTTAAATAGAAAGTTATGAAAAAGAATTAGAAATGCATGTCTGAATCCAAAAAGGGTTGACCTCATTATATTGTTTTCATCAATTAAAATAATAAATTCATTTAAATAATGGAAGAGAAAACAAAATATGAATGCATTTAAAAAATAAAAAGTTACTGCTGAATGCATTCAAATTTTAACGAAATCATCTAAATTTTAACTATGTTCTACTTCCCAGAGATAACTCTCACAGAGCTTCAATAACATATACAAATTGATACAACATAAGTTCTTATATCAAAGTGAAATACATTATTTATAATGGAAATTAAAATCAATTAGATAAATTCTAGCAATTGTGGATTAACTTACATACTAAAATAAGAATTAGAAAATTTGGGAAAAACCAACTCTCCAATATAAATCCAATTAAATAAATAAAATGAAAAGAAAATTGTGCTTCCCATTTATCCCTTTAAATATCTTGTTGGTCAAATATAACATAATCAAATGGTTCTACAACAACATAAGGTTTGGGCAAATGAAAATGCAAAAACAAAGCTCAGAAAACTGGTTTTGATTGCTATTTCGGGAAATAACTCCCTAAAGGTTTGTTGGGTAAAAACCTCCACAGATCAGGGCATGCTATTCGAGAAGGACTCATAGAACCGTACTTGTATGCTAAAACCTAGATATCATCGATAGTAAAGCTCACCCGTAATCCTATGTTTGATGTAGATCCCGAAGGGTCCAAACCCCCAGCAACCCTTCTTCCCCCTCTACCTGAAAACCAAGAAGAAACGTGCACGGAAATCTAGTTGTACATCATATATTTATCTTAAATGTCAGTGAAATCCATGTGAAAGATCATATAAACAATAATAAATGCTTAAATAATAATCTTTTCACATATGCAAGCAGATATTAACACGTGAATTCAAGAACAAGATGGCTCTTATTCATTATGAACATCATGTATAGTAATAAAAAGTGGAGAGATCACCTGAATCCTTCCACGATCTTCGAACAGACCGTCGTCCAGATTCGTCCCACCTGCCTTGTTAGGATACTTTCAAGACTTGTGCACACGAGATGACATATAAATGGATGAACATCTACAGGAAACAAGGGTTTCCTATAAAAATCTGGGAAAGTGCAGGAGACACGGGAAATCAGACTTGAATTGGGATTCCAACAGAGTATAATGTCTATAAATTTCTCTCTCCCTTAGGCCATGCACATGAGGGGCTTTTATACTCCTCAAAGTAGTTTCAATCAGTTGGAAACAGTTGGCCACGTGCTGGGGTGGTTGAACTACTAGAGTAACCATCAACCCAGCCCGAAAATAGGGAATTTTTATATATATTTTGAATGATTTTAATGGAATACGTGGAAAATTGTGTATGGACTCATGTATACACGCAGAAAAGTCTGGGCATAACCGCGTATGGGATTTTTAACACATTTTTTTATGAATTTTTCTCAAGTCTGTGGGAATGGGTGCCCAAGGCCAAAAAGACAATCATGAATCACATAAGGGTGAAAAGTGATGCTATAACAGATGCCCCCTAATATATGAGGTCAGAAGGGGTACATTATGGCCGAAATGTATTATGCACATAGAAAGAACTTAGCAAGGACAAGAGAGGACTTCACCAGATTTCAGCCTGCAAAAAACCAATGAAAGAAAACAGAGAGTCAACTCATGCTAAGGCAGGCATACCCATGCTCAGTCAAAAATACATCATATAGGAAGTACAAATGGATCCAAATGTATACAAGTATAGATGAACTGAAAGTACACAATGAATCATCTGAGCATGGCCCGGAAGTACAAGTCGAAATCAATGTCCAAGTATCACATATAGAAAGCTGATCAATGATGCCAAAACTGGATGTCTGATCATAAAATTAACTAAATCTCCAAGTACCAAATCATAAGGGGTGGAACACATGGTACAATCACGCAACTCGGGAGCCAACATATAAGATGCTGCTATACTGACACTGCAACATATAAGGGTGAACGACATCACTGGCAGAAACTGAATGGACTGTCAAAATTGAACCAAAAAAATGCTGATGCAACCCGAGGTCTTCACCGATCTCGACGGAGCAATTCCACACAATGAGAATAAATGAGCTGAATTCGACCATGTGAGAAATCGTTGGATTACTGGTCAATAATGTAAACCGTTAACCAACGTGAGACAACCCACCAATAATGAAAATGAGTGTCAAGGTGCCCCAGTACAATATAACAAGTGCAAATGAATGAGTTGAAGTCGAACACTTGGAAGAATCTACCAATCAAGAGGCAATGATGAATCCCCACTGTCGATAGCGAAGAGTCTGCCATTGATGACTGCAAACCCTAAGGTACTGACAAAAAGACTCTAGATCTTATTCCCAGAGAAATGAGTCGGAGTCGTTGGAAAAAGATCTGCTGGAAGGAAGGCATTAAGGCATCCCACATCAGTCCAGCGCGAGTGTAACCCGCAGGCCAAAACTTGGAAGGAATCGGACGAAGCAGAGTGACAGAACCAAACCAAAGTACGTTTCTGACATGCACAAGATGAAGCTAGTGCATGGAAGAAACCCTCTGAAACAACCAATAATGAAAGCTGACACAGAGGCGAGATATCCACCGATAGGGTCAAATGGAAATCAAGGTACTGCACGAATACCAAGTGTGATAATGTAGGTTGACGTCGAACACAGGGGAAACCACTCAGTCAAAGACCCATAATGATGATCAAATGATGAGCACAAGGTCACCTATCAATGATGGAAATAGGGCCAGGGTGCGGCTCTAGGTTTACTCTCAGAGAAATGTGTCGTAGTCGATGAGAGACAAACCCGCCGGAAAGAAGTCAATGGGGACCTTCTCAAACCAGCACGAGCAGAAGACCAAAACATCTAATGTGATAGAACAAGATACTGACAAAACCGAGAAGGCCAACTGAATAATGAGTCAAGAGACATCGCAGAATGGCCGACTTTGGTAAGACTTCCCTTGAAAAAAAGCACGACTCGTGATGAACATGGCAGTAAAAAGTGACACTATATAAGTCTGTTATGCAGGAGGCAAAAACAAACTCTCCATATGATTGGAAGAGATAACCAACCGGGGGAGGACTGACTAGTGAAACAAGGCAAAGGCTGAACCTAGGTCAAAAATAAAATCATCCCAAATGAAGGAAATATATAAGTGTATGTGCTTTGTTCAAGGGCGACAAACTGACACTGTACTGCCATCAAATTACGAAGTTACATCCCGTTCCCGCTCTTTTTGTTATATTTGATTTTTTTTTGTCTTTTTCATATAATAAGCCTGAAAAAGAATAAAAGAATGCTATAGTACAATGGATAGAACGAGTATCAAGAAACAGATGCACTAGTTCCTGGGATAGGAACAATCCTATGCTCAATGCAAGATGGCGGAAACTGGTAAGCGATACTCAGAGGAATGTTCCATCCATGGGTAAAAGGGTGCCAAGTTGTGATAGCTAAGTGCATGCAATGGTTAACTTGTACAGACAGTCAAGGTCAAAAGTTGGCTTAAACATCGAGTCCAAAATGAAGCCGGCTAAAGGCTAGGATAAATAAGTAGCCAATATGCAATGGAGTAATACAACTCAACAACACCAGGGAGCCTCTAGGGTAATAGCTAGAAAAATAATAGTGGAGAAGAAGAAGAATGAAGCTTCAACACATAAGTCATGGTGGGACTAAAGAGGACTCCCGAGCCTACATAAAACATAGCATGGGCAACAAGTGATAGCGAGGAACTAACTAGGAAGCCCATGTAAAGGAAGGCTCTACCACCAAGTCATGATTAAAAAATCAACGAGTGAAATGGGTGAAATACTCACGACCTGATGGGATCGACTCTATGGCAAGTGATCAGAATGGAGGCTAGTATGCAAAATGCAACGGAAAGTGGATTCCCTAACCTATATGCCAGTCAAGATCATATACCTGCCATGACGGGTCAACAGTCATGGATCAAAAACCGGAAAAAATCTCGAGTTCATCAAAATGTACCTGAAAATATACCAATATGGGCGCTTCCAAGCATCCGGGTTATGCAGCTTAAGATAGATTGAAAAAATAAGCATAACAAATTTTTGCGAAAATTTTCAACCTTTTGGGCATAAATAGACAAGTTACCTCACATTTGGTTCATTGTGACTTGCTGAATTGAGAAAAAGAGCTTTGGAGAAAAAGCCTCTTTCGTCAAAACAGGAGCAATCGACCGTCAAAATTTGTCGAATTTGTTAGGTATGCTCTTAATCCATCCTTGTGATCAATTTTGTTCATTCATAGGTTTAAAACTTGTAAATTTCACCATAGAATTATTTGTTTAAAATTACAGTTCTGCGCATACGCGGGTTTATATTGACCAAGCCGCATATATACGCGACTGTGTACAGAGAACATTGTGTATGCGCAACCCGAAATGAAAAAACGTGATTCTAACAGACAATTTATTGAATTTTTGCAGGATGACTATATCATGGAGAGAACGTGAGCACAGTACCATTGACAATGAAGTAATGTAGGACCAATTATCACTCAATATTCTCCAAAATTGTGGATTGCTCAAATTTTTCAAAATACCAAATATGAAGAGTAATGTCCGGTTGCTCGAAATGCTTGTGAATTATTGGGAACCGGAAGAATATTGTTTCATAATAGATCAAATGCCCATACGTATCGAAGTGGAAGATATCTATTTTATTACTGGACTCTCCCGGAGGGGGGAGCCAGTAGATTTACATGGCAAACCTTTGGGAGGGCTCACCGTGGAAGATTACGTCCACGTCTACTGCGTAGAGGGTTCAAAGAAAGTTGGGAATCAAATTGCTATCAAAGATTTAAGAGACTTGCACATGAAAATTCTCCTATTTACCATTGGCCGGGTAGCAGGATTTGCTTCCCTACACCAGGCATCCAGGACTCAAATGAGTATAGCTGTAGAATGCTTAACTCATTTATATGATTGGTGCACAGCCCTACTAATGAACATGAAGCAACAACTGACTTCCATCCGAAAAGTAAAGACAAAAAATTTAGGATATGGTACAATCTTGATGACATTCTTCTTCGAGAAGATTCCTGGGCTGAGACCCAAAGTGATCTCTTCTATCAGCAGTCCAAGGGACCCAAGAATTGCCCGATGGGCTGACTTGATGAAGAGACTGGGGGGAAGTGAAGTTCCCCGAACCACCGGGGATGACGAGTTCTTCCAATGGTGGGGAGAACAAATCATCGCTGTGGAGGACTATCCCTATGCCGAGATGGATTTCCGTGGTGATCTAGACCTCGTCATTCCACCTGGCGCGGCATGGGGCACAGTCAGTAAGATTGCAATTTTTTAACTTATATAATTTTTTTGGATTTTTTCAATATGTATGAAAAAATAAAACATGTTTTTTTTTGGATTCAAAGTGACTTAAAATATCGTAATGATCATGATACAGATATTGGACCAGTCCGTCCTGATGGTTACCCACGACACAAGCGCCGCAGAGGCGAGGCAGATACAGTAGACTTACACAGAACCCTCCATGTTGTACAGAGGAACTTGGAGGGTTTAACCCGCCAAGTGCCTATGGCTACAGTGGAAGATCTACCTGAGGCCATCCAGAGACGGGTAGTAGGAGTACCTCGTGACTGGGTGCGGTTATTCCGCCGAGTCGCGAATGCGATCGTGTTCTATAGGAACACAACTTCTGGGCAGGGACCACAGGAGTAGATATATATGATTTATCGGATGACTGTATATTTTTTGAGATTTGAACATGATCGGGCATAAGCCCAAATTTTGTATGACTTATGGATCCAAATTTTGTATAGTTTTTGAACACTCTGACGATATGTATACAACGATTTTTGATGTGATGTGACAAATGTATAAAAATGTATGATGTTTTTGATGATTAAATTTTATTGTATGGAATGATTAATATGCCAATCAATTGCTTGATTAGCTAATGATTTTTCCATCCAATTGTCAGCTCGAGGAATATGAATGAAATTTAAAAATTGAAATGATCTTTATAACAAACGTACCCTCAAGAACAACCGAAGTAAAAATGGATCTCGAACCCGATAAGTATTGTTCAACTGCGACACCACCAGCTGGGAGTCCAAGAAAACTACCAACGAATCAACACCCAAACATATTTCCTCCGAGAGTAGATAAATAACTGCAGTGTATTCTACTATATTATTGGAAGCAGGACCAATGCAGACTCCTCTTGATACTAACAGCTGACCGGATGGATGATGAAGCACCCAAGCCGCGGAAGCCAAGTTCCGGGTGTGTCTACTAGCACCATCAGCGAAACCAAAATGACTCATGACATCCGACACAACCTGCCAAAGCAGATCAAAAACATCACCATCCCATCAAAAATCGAAAAACAACCAGATATGTACAAAGCAAAACTACTATATACAAAAGCAAAATGCCAGGCCGAAGCCTAGGCATAATACTTTTTCAAATAGAGCCCATTTCTGGGCTCCGGCAACTCGTTCCCTTCAAAATCAACCAAGGTATATGCTCCTTTCTTAAGGAATTTTTTAATGATAAAGGGGCCATACCACATAGACTTAAACTTTCCTGCCCCCAGGGCATCTTTTTCTTGGGCATAGACCAAAACAAGGTCACCTTCCGAAAAAACCCTAAGTTTGACCACCTTATAATACTGAACTTTAACTTTGTTTTTATGCGCTTCATTCATCGTGGCGGCATCCCGACGCTTCTCATCGAGATGTTCCAGATGAAGGAGACGTTCTTCAAGACTAGAAGTGTCAGGAAGAAGTTCAACAGCTAACTTAAGAGAAGGAATCTCACATTCAATGGGAAATATGGATTCCAACCCGTGCACTAGCTGAAATGGAGTAAAGCCAGTTGTAGTTTTCACTGACGTCCTGTATGCCCAAAGTGCAGGATATAGCATAATATGCCAGTTGGATCTAGCTTTATCAATTGTCCTTTGAAGAATTGTCTTCAAGGATTTATTCACGGCTTCCACTTTCCCATTGGCTTGAGGATAATACGGAGATGAATGCTCCTGCCAGAAACCTAATTTTAGAGCCAACTCAGCCATCATGCTATTCTGAAAATGACTGCCATGATCAGTGACAATCTCTCTAGGAATACCAAAATGAGCAATAACCTGGTTGAAAAGAAAAAGAGTTGTAGTCTCACCATCATTCCCAAAAGTAGGCATAGCCTCGACCCACTTCGTAAAGTAGTCTACTGCTACAATAATGTACTTGTGACCTTTAGCCGAAGGCGGGTTACAAGTAGTATAATCAATACCCCACTTTGTAAAGGGACCGACAGTAATGATTGGAAAAAGCGGAGCTGGATGAGTGCGCATTTTTCGAGTATAAACTTGACACGGATGACACTTTTTGACCGACTCTACACAATCTTTGAAAATCGAAGGCCAAAAGTACCCAGCACGCAAGATATTTTGGGTTGTAGCAAGCCCAGATAAATGACCACCACAAGCTCCACTGTGGCAATCATTCAGCACAGCCTCAGCTTCTTCGAGAGTTAAGCAACGTCTCAGGATTGAATCAACCCCTCGACGGTATAAAGCATCACCAATGATCAAATAATTTTTAGCCAAGTGACGCAACTTACGATGCTCATCTTTTGAAAAAGTAGAGGGAAACTTCGCAGTTTGAAGATACACAATGATATCTCCATACCAAGGATCTTGTGGAGAGATAAGAAACAAATGTTCATCCGGGAAGGATTCATCATAGACTATCTCCTCTCCACAGGGCAACTCAGAAATCAATTCCGCGAAAACCAATGATTTCTTGGACTTGGCAGACATAAACTCAAGATCAAATTCCTGCAAAATCACAATCCATATATTTTATTTGCCCCCAATCACTCGCCTACTGAGAACAAATTGAAATGGATTGGCTGCTACCAAAACATAAGTTTTTCGTAGAATAATGTAATGTCTGAGTCGCTGCACAGCATGAACAGCTGCTAAAGCCAGCTTTTCTATCGGAGTATACCAGAGTTCAGGTCCTACCAAGCCTTGACTAAGATAGTATATAACATGCTCTACAAGAGCATCATCTTCCTGAACCAGAACCATACCAATGGTAGATTCTGCTGCTGCAAGATACAAAAGGAAATCCTTGCTATAATAAGGTGGACCCAATAAAGGAGCATAGGTCAATGATTTTTTCAAAGCATTTAATGAACATTGAGCGAAGTCATCCCAAAAGAATGGAACTCCCTTCTTCAACAATCTCATAAATCCTTTGGTAAATTCAGCATAATTTATGATAAATCTCTGAAGAAAATTAGCTTTTCCTTGTAGACTTTGAAGTTGACGAATAGACGACGGGGGAGGCAACTGAAGTATTGCCTCAACCTTGAAGGGATCTACCCTAATCCCTTCCCTTCACAGAATGAATCCCAATAACCGACCGGATGTAACTGCGAAAACACACTTTTTTGGATTCAACCTAATCTTATAGAAACGACATCGTTCAAATACTTGATGGAGGTGAGCAAGATGATCCATTCTCTTTTGAGAATGAGCAGCTAAGTCATCCAAATATGCCTCGATAATCTGTTTGATGTTGTGGAAGGCATATGACATGGCCCGCTAAAATGTAGCCCCAGCATTTTTAAGACCAAAAGGCATCTTCTTGTAAGCAAAAGTACCCCAAGGACAAATAAAGGCAGTCTTATGCTGATCTTGAGGACGGATAGTAATTTGATTATATCCAGAGAAACCGTCCATGAAGGAGAAAATCTCATTACCGACACACTCATCAATGATCTGATCTATAAATGGTGTGGGGTAATTATCTTTCAGACATGATTTATTAAGGTCTCTGAAATCAATGCAAACTCGAATTGTTCCTTTATTTTTATCTACGGGAACAAGGTTTGAAACCCATTCAGTCAAAGGAACAGGGAAAATGAATCCCGCCTTAAGCAGCTTCTCCACCTCGGCTTTGATAGATGCCGCCTTCCTAGGATTGACCGGACGAAGTTTTTGCCTCACAAGCTTAGCATTTTCGTAAGTCTTGATCTCATGCTGAACAATAGATGGATCTATACTAGGCATTTCCCCATAAGACCAAGCGAACACATCCTTGTACTCTTTAAAGAGATCGGTATAAATCTGAATCTCTTCAAGGGAACATTCAGCTCCGATGAAGACATTCTCTATAACATTGGGATCCCTGGAAATGTTCACCGGGATAGTTGGAGAAATCACAGCCATGTTCCCTTCAGCATGTACCTGTGTTGGTGCTAAAGGGTTCAGGACTGGGCGAATAGGACCAAGAGACACAGGGCTTGGAAAAATTGATTCAACTTCGCTCAAATAAGGTAAAAAGTAAGACCGATGATGCAAATCATCCTACGGTATATCTACACCAGTCATAGCTTCCAGGATGGCCTCTTCAGATGGAAGAATGGTATCAAGGAAATCCTGGGCAGAAGAAGAACTAAGTGTCCAAGCCGGAGCCACATCGCCATCCAATTCCTCCGGAGAAAGACGAGCTGGAATGGATTCTGCAGAGTCAACAATAGATTGATAAGCAATCTCAGCTGCAGACATCAGAAATGCCATTCCACCCACTTGACCTTCTGCTAATGTGGCTGTAGGGGAAGGTAAGGTCCAAGGGTCTGAAAAATAATGAGTTCTGAAGAAATGTCTTCGAAGAGGAGCCCTGGAGGATGAAATTGCATTTATATGAATAGTAGGAGGTGGAATATCAAAAGTAACCATCAAGGAAGAATACATTCCAACCCCTAAATTCTCAATAGGTGCCTTGGTATTATCCAACTTTGGAATAGTTGAGTCAGTAGATGCATTCGGGTCTACAGGAGGACAGTCCAGTTGATCCACCGTAACAATCCTCCCTTTCTGAGGGAAACAAATAATCCAAAATAATGAAGATGCAATGGCATCCATCTCATAAATCCAATTTCTCCCCAAAAAAAGGTTGTAGTCCAAGCTTGCATCAACTATCTCCACCTCTATATTTACAGTTTTTCCCCCAACAGAGATGGGAAAAGCTGGGACAATACCATGGGGTCTGTGAGAATGACCATCAAACGTAGTCAGAAGAGTAGCAGATGGAACAGCTGCAGGAGATACAATTCCCTTCCAACATGTGAGAGACATCACACAAGTGGAAGCACCCTCATCAACGACCGTTCGGAAAATATTGCATCTATGGTACGATGATTTAATATGAAAAGCCATATTATGGGGGAGTATCTTTTTAAAATTAGTCATATCGAAAGTAATCATAAGAGAGTTCTTTGGATCGAGAGCCCCAATAGCAGTGAGCAGAGCACTGCGCTGAGCTGAACAAGACTGGAGCACCTCAAGGGCCGGCATGGCACAAGGACTCTGCACCAGATCTTCTACAATAGAGTAGTTCTGGGCAGCCTTGGCATTTGGATTCATCGTCGTATGCTTAGTAGATGCTTTGGGCATCCGAGGTATAGGCTCAACAGTAGGCTTCGTGATGTGAAGCGGCTCAGTAGCATCGGGAGCACCCTTGGCGTTCGAAGACTCATATTCACCATAATAATGGGATCTCGTGGCGACATCCACGTGAGCACTCACCATGTATATGTTTGATGGAATTTTCCCTTCCTGGGTGCCCCCAGAGGAAGCCCCAGTATTTTGATTCGCACGAACAACTAGCTGTTGCCCTTGGGGAAAAGGATTTGTCAACACAGCCTGGGAACTGGAAGAACCCTGCTGAGCTAACAAGCACTACACATCCTGAATTTTAGGGCAAAGGTGAGTAATATGGTCTCCAGTACATAACTTGCATGGAAACTTCACTTTCTTCTTATCCTTTGGACCCTCACCAACATGCTCGTTGGTTTTATTTACATTACCCTTCCCATTCTTGCCCTTTTTCTTATTACATCCCTTCTTCTTCCCTTTGGATTGTTGATTTTATTTAGGGTTAGAAGTTTGAATGAAATTTTCCGACAAAGATTGAGAAGGTGATGATTCAGTAGGCACAGCCTGACCAGAAGAAGCATATTGTATAGACAACTGCTGCAATTGATTAAGCAGGTTAGCTGCACCACTAATGATCAACCCGATAATTCCATCACCATGAGGACCGAGTTTAGTCTTGGATAAGTCCAATTTGGAGCGAGGAGCATTAGGCAAATATTTATGAAGGACCCCAGACTGAGAATATATCAATTCAAGCTACTGGGCCCTAAAAATGGCTTAATCCTCGGAAAATACCCCGGACAGGGATACATCCTTAGAAATATTAGACTGCAGAGATTTCAGAAACCATTCCAAAAGGAATTCTCCTGGAATATGAGCTTTGATAAGCCTCTTCCTTTTCCACCATTCCTGAATATGATCAGAAATGTGGGTTGCATCGTTCTATTTAAAATTAGCTAGGAGTTCAGTCCCAGCATCTTAACGGATAGGCAACTGGAAATGATTTAGAAATGTTGTAGCCAGATCTCCAAACGTGGCAAAACTTCCCCCAGTTAACTCAATATACCACTTGGTAGTGTTTCTAGTTAAGGTGCGTTGAAACAATCTCAACCTAACCGAATCATCGATCAGGGAGTTAGAAGAACACCATAAATGGAAGGTGGTGATATGGTCAGCCGTGTCCTCTCCATTCGTGCCTTCAAAATTTGGAATGTCTGAAGGTAGTTTGGTGGGAACCGGAGGCCACCCCGGACTATATCGGATCGGATCATTCGTCAATTTCGACAGATCTGGCAAGTTTAACGTTGCCAGAAAAGGTAAACGAGGCGGAGCCTGAGGATTCCATCCTTGATGGGATGAATTCCCAACATTATGAAAAGAGTACCTTGGATTTGATGAGGCACCAGGTTGCCAAAATGGACTCATAGAAAATGTTGGGCCAAAAGACCCAACATTTGGAGAAGGACCCCCTCCCAATGTAGAGTTACCAAAGACCAGACCAGTTCCCCCTCCCGAAGTATTAAATGAAGAAGAAAGCCCCTGATAGGGGTTCCAAGCATTAGAAAGAGGGGAAAAAGTCTGATAAGCACTCGACGAAGGGAAAGAAACATTCCCTTGTTGACCAGCGTAAAACTGATTCCCTGCCCCCACTGTTGTAAATACAGGATTCCAACCTGTAAAAGCAGTCGAACTCTGACCTCCAGATGAAGGGTTAAAACTCTAAGTCTGAGAAGTAAAAGGAAAATACCCTAAAGAAGGATTCGAACTAGGAATATGCCCAGTTCCGAAGGGGAACCCTTGAAAAGAGGCTGACCCACTAGCCATGGAAGACATGGGTGTAGATGCAGCTACAGCAACGGAAAATGAAAAAGGAGGAATCCCACTAGTGGGCATTCCAAAACAAAAGGGACCAGATTGAGAAGGATGTGCTTGGGTGAAACCAGATCCAAACACAGCAGTACTAGAAGCAATCGTAGATATAGAAATAGTGCCTCCTCCTTCAACTGAAGCGGGAGTCTGAATGCCTGCAGCACTCACAGCAGAAGCCGCGTTCCCAGTCATGGCCATCGAAAGGTATGAATAAAAAGAAGGATCTTCTGGTCTTGCGGACTTAGGTTTGATGTACTCAACAAAAAACGGATAATCAGGAGGAAGAGGAGATGGAAGTGACTGAGGAGACTCAGGTACTTCCTCTACTTCTATTCCTAACTCTCCTGGAAATAAGACTCTCGAGGTGAGTGGAACGCTCCTCTCGGAACCCACACCAGAACCAACTACAGGACCTTCAAGCCCTTGTGGAGGATCACTCTCCACTGTGTCTGATACCATAGGGTGATATTCACCTCCTACGTTACTCCTACACCTTCTTGAAGAAGGCTCTGCACTCTCGGGAGATAACCCCCGGATTCTCCTCGATCGACGAGGCGCTTGATCAACCACTTTGACAAATTTTAATTAGACTCAAAAAGGTATAAAGCTAAGCAAGCTAGGAGCACAGAGCACTCACTACAAAAAATCCCTAAGATACAACCAAGCAAGCAGCCTTCAGGTATTTCCGCTCCGGGTGATTAGGACCAGACACGAAAATACGAAAAAGCGAAAAATAGGACCTCCCGAAAGTAGTCTGGGATAATTATGGCCCAGGCCTACTAGAGAAGGTAACAGAAATAGTTACGCCAACCTCCTAACAACAACCTTTGCCAGCACAAGTACCCAAGCTTCACAAGGGAACCCCCCAGAAGTACTGCTGGAAGTGATACGCCGTTTGCCTCAGGTACCACGGGTATTCCGCCCCGCAGTCACCTGTGTGGAACCTAGGAATGGAAACTATGGGCACCAATCCATGTCAGAAGCCGTGCAGAACGATCTTGAGGCAAGATCCAACAAATCAGAGAGGGGGTATCTCTCTTCTCGGCCTTCACTTCCCCTCGTGCTTGACTCTCTAGAGGAAAGCTTTCCTGGTCCACCTAACGGAGTTGGATTTCGCTCAATTAATACTCTATGTTTTAGTTTGAGCGGCCTTGGAGAGTTAACTCTCCACTCACCTAATCCAAGGCCCTACAACCTAGCTAGTTGGTGTATGACACTTAATAAAAACTTGCTAGTTGTTTTTAAATTATAGCGCTTATTTCAATTGGTTGTTATATTATGTCAATGGGATATGGAAATGAAACTTGTGGTGTTTTAAGACACAGAAAAGAAATTAATGAAAACCAAACTACATGCAAATGCAGTAATTGCCTTTTGATGAAAAGAAATTTCTACACGGGTTCTACGAGACTAACAAATTTTTCTTTTCAAATATCAAACTCACATTCGTAAAATCTATGAAAAAGACTATAAATTCTTAAGTTCACCTAATGAAAATAACTAAGAGCATGCAAATTCTAAGATGAAAAATTTAACAAAGCAAAGAGAAATTTCCCAAGAATCCTTCAGTTTTATCACTTCTCGGTTGTCCACTAAACTAGTTCCCAAAATCAGAAACTCTCAGTATAAAGACACCAAAATATGCTTGACACAGGAGGAAGAAACCAATGACAATTCACTTCCCAAATCAAGTCAGAAACCAAAGGCAAGAAATCTCAACAAAGCTTGAAAATATGTAACGAAACGAAAAAAAGTGCAAAACAAAAGCAAATGACAAAACACAATGTGTTTTGAGCTTTTGAATTTTATAAAACGAAGAGCTCTAAGAGACGAAGAAACCTATCCAATTACCAAGCCAAACAACTCTGAATTTCAAGCAAAAAAATGCTCCAAATCTTATAGCGCTAGTTAGTAGCAAGATTTATATGAGTAAAAGAAGACAAGAAACTCAGTAACTCAGCCCAGAAGAATAGTACAACCTTGCAGCAAACAAAAAATTCAAAGAACCAAGAAATACTCTTCAAAAATTGCAACAAGACTTAGTCAAATGAACTCAAGAAAACCAACCAAAAAAATAGGCAAAAATCGAAGCGCAAAGCAAGACACAAAGCTAGGAAAGAGTATATGAGCAGAAGCTCTCTGTCCTGATGAAGCAGAACAACCAAGAATCCTCAAAAAGAGATCTTGGTACTCGAACCAGAAATGCAAGCACTAAAAACAAGATTTTCCAGATAAGCCAGTCTTCAACCAATCAAGAGAGAAAAAAGACCAATGACCACTATTAACACAATCCAGAGACTAAAAAGACACTACAGGAACAGGTCTCCACAGGCAGACAACACAAAAAATCCCAGAAATCAAAAATTTCAAAATTTACCCAGGCATACGCTACTTAAGAGTTTTGAAACATGCGGGCATACGTGAATGTGTCAAAGGAAACCCGGATATACACGACTTCCTTTGAAGAAAACTGCATGTATACGCGTCTGTGTATAGAAAAACGCGCGTATATAAAGGTAAATAATGAAAAATAAAAAGGATCAAGCCTGGATAAAAAACCAGGTCTTCAGTATGACTGAGAAAAAGTTAACTGGACTGGAAATAATGGTAAAAACTGTTGGAAACCTTTCAAACAACTGAAACCACCCAACAGTGGAATCACAAGAATGCGATCCCCAACGGAGTCGCCAGTTCTGTTTCAGGAAATAACTCCCTAGAGGTTTGTTGGGTCAAAACCTCCACAGATCAAGGCATGCTATTCAAGAAGGACTCACACAACTGTACTTGTATGCTAAAACCTATATAACATCGATAGTAGAACTCACCTGTAATCCTAAGTTTGATTTAGATCCCGTGGGGTCCAAACCCCCAACAACCCTTCTTCCTCCTCTACCTGAAAACCAAGAAGAAACGTGCATGGAAATCTAGTTGTACAACATATATTTATCCTAAATGTTAGTGAAATCCATGTGAAGCATCATATAAACAATAATAAATGCTTAAATAATAATCTTTTCACATATGCAAGCAGATATTAACACGTGAATTCAGGAACAAGATGGCACTTCTTCATTATGAACAACATGTACAGTAATAAAAAGTGGAGAGATCACCTGAATCCTTCCACGATCTTCGAACAGACCATCGTTCGGATCCGTCCCGCCCTTGACTCGCTAGGATACTTACAAGACTTGTGCACACAAGATGACATATAGACGGATGAACATTTCCAAGAAACAAGGGTTTCCTGTAAAAATCTGGGAAAGTGCAGGAGGCACGGGAAATCAGACTTGAATTGGGATTCCAAGAGAGTATAATGTCTATAAATTTCTCTCTCCCTTAGGCCATGCACATGAGGGGCTTTTATACTTCTCAAAGTAGTTTCAATCAGTTGGAAATAGTTGGCCACGTGCTGGGGTGGTTGAACTACTGGAGTAACCATCAACCCAGCCCAAAAATAGGGAAATTTTATATATGTTTAAATGATTTTAATGGCATACACAGAAAAGTGTGTATGGACTCGCGTATACACGCGGAAAAGTCTAGGCATACCCGCGTATGGGATTTTTAGCACTGTTTTTTATGAATTTTGTTCAAGTCTGTGGGAATGGGTGCCCAAGGCCAAAAATACAATCATGAATCAAATAAGGGTGAAAAATGATGCTATAACAATTGCAAATCTAGAGTTTAATTTTCTTATACTTTTTAGGAATAGTTAATGACCATATGTGGTCATGAAACCACCTCATAAATTTTCTCCATAATTTTATCTTTGTAACAAGCCCACATGGGACTCATCTGGCCAGGTAAATCTCAACTTATGAATTGCTAAAATTCTAGAAAATACACGTGTAGGAAAAAATTTTGTATTTTTAATTAAAAAAATGTAATCTTAATTAAATATACTATTAAAATTAACTAATCATTAATTAATTAAAATTATTAAACTCTAAAATTAAATAAATTATATACCAATTAATTATAATTATAAAATTAAATTATAATTAAAATTTCTTAATTTTATTAATAAACTAATTAAAAATAAAAATTAAATTAAATTACAGTGAGTTGATTATGCCGCAAGGCGTATTTATTTGAAAACAACTCTCCTAGTTGCCATGGTGTATCTATATACACCCTCAGATTAAATGTTAGACGATTGAAATGTTTTAAACCATTGATCTACTACTTACTTCATTTAACATAACTACCTAACTAATTTTGTAACTTCTACGAATCTCTCTTCCCTTCCCCTGCAGTGTAGAACCCAGAAAGCCTACCAAGCTACAAAAATTTCCCTGCCATTACTTTTGGCATTACGCATTATTCTGCTTAGCTTGTTGTTGAAAATTCTGGAGCTACTTTATAAATGGCAGCGCATCTCCACACTCCCACACCAAGAACAACATTTATTCTAAATAAATTATTGAGAAGCTAGCATAGGGTAATGCTTCGTTTACTCAGCAGGATCTTTGAGATAATCCATCTGTTCGATACAATGATTATTCAGACCCTCTGGACCTCGAGAAATGCATGCATGTGGCCACCATTTAAAATTTTTCTTGTCTAACAGGGTAAGTCTAATGAAGAAATATGATAATATATTTATGTATTGTTGGTTTTTATTACACTGTGAAGCATTATATGATTTTGTGTCTATACCACCTCAGGATATTTACCTTTCTTTTTTTTCTTATGTTAGATAAATTACAAAAGTATAAAAAACAGTTCAATATATCCAAAAAAAATATAAAAAATTTTCTGGCTAGCTTACACTGTGATTAAAATTTACAGTGTTCAGTGGAGTCTTTTCATTGTGAATTTTGATTCCTTTTTGTTGTTGAACATGGAAAAATATGATGCCCGATGGGTGAAATATGACAAAAAAAAAACACCATGAATTCATTGTTGAGTAGCCTGAAGTCTGATGCCTTTTATTGAAAGGTAAAGTCTGAGGAACAACAAACACAACATACGATCATAACCAAAAGGTAAAGCCCATGCTTCAACAATCCATTTTATAATTTAATGGATTATCCTTTTTATGTTTTATCAGAAGGTGAAGTCCCATGGAAAAAGGAAAGGGGTAAAATTGGCATTCTTTACATCAAAATTAAATTAATTATTTAACAGCATAATAATAATTTACTGTTTCATTTTTATTTTTCTTACATGGGATATGAATGAGCTCATTTTCCTGTCCAAACTTTCAGTGGTCAAAATTTGGCGATTGAATTCAGTCACTTTTTGTTTTCTTGGATTGCGATGGGTGTAAATATTGATTGATGTAGAAGGAAGAAGAAGAAATGTCAGCAGTAGAGAGAAGCTTCTTTCAGAATGCAATAAGTATATTTCATCAACTAAGTTGAGATTTGTATATGTTTTCATTTGTTGTAGGCAGATTAGGCCACCTCTCACATTTAAGATATTTTTTCAGATTTTTATAAGCTCTTTGTTTGGTTAATTTTAAGTCAATCCCCTTTTCATTATTCTTTTTCTTTTGAAATAAACTCATAGCTTATTTATGCACAATTGTACTTTGAATCAGAATTTCTACTATGGAGGGATGAGTTACACAGCAATCACATTTACAACTGCACACACCCATCTTACTAAGGCTCGTGAAAAGCAAAGGTAGTTCTATCCCTTCTTCCAAAGGTAGGTTTATCCTACTTAGATAGATGTACTCAAAAACCGAATCCAGAATCTATGGAGTGGGGCTAACCTACTTAGAACGGAAAGTTCACTTCAATGAACTCTACAGGTAGGGTAGGATAATTCGTAGCCATCAATGACCTCCAAACTGCACTAAACACGGGGTTGAACCACCTATTCCTTTTGGGTAAAATTAAAGTCATCTCTTACAATACACCATTGATTCATCTCAATCGTACCCTTAATAGTTCATTTCAATTTGTGAATTTGTTATGTATATAGATTGACCCTTAATAGTCCATTTAAATTTGTGAATTTTTTATGTATATAGATTGGTAAGGCTTCAGTTGAGAATCTGGGTGGTGTTGCAGAGGTCTTCGGCACCTGAGTTTGTGTGGGTGGAACCATGTTAATGATCTTGTACAAAGGAATACAAATAACACTATGGTCATCACACTTCCACCTGAAATTGTCCAAGAAAGGCAAAGCCCATGAAGATTTAACGAAGGCATTCATGTTTGTTTTGGCAAGTTGTATAAGTTGATGAGCCTGGCGAGTTGTATAAGTTGGTCAACCTGGTTTATTATACAGGTAAATTTTTGCATTTGTGGAGGTGTTGAATTTAGGATAACATTAAGTCCTATAATTTATATAATTTAAATGTTTTTATATATTTATAAAGATAATATCTTTATTTATACATTCAACTATTTAATTTCAACAACACAATACTATAATTTTATTATAAAATTTCAACTTAAAGAATAAAACAATCAAAGAATAAAAAAATTAAGTGAACTAAATAAAAGGGAAAATTTTTGGATTAAGATAAATATAAATAATTAAGGAAAATATTTTATTAAAATATACTAAATATATTATTAATATACAAATATTGATACATATTATACTGTTTTAAAAAGATAATTTTAATCTTTGAAACTGGTTTTCACATTGTGTAGATTGTTTCTACAAAAAATAAATGATCTCATTCCAAAGATTCAAACACATTTTCAAATGTAATTGCTAATTTATTTCTTATTTTCTTAAAGTAAAATAATAGCAACTTTATTAGGCATAAAATATAAAAACAAATTTGATATGAAACTTTAGATTTTGAAGAGGCATGGAATATAAAAACAAGTTTGATATAAAACTTTAACCTATATTATTCTAATAAGACATGTTGCTCTATTCACTAGAGAAATTACAAGTGGGAAAACAACTTCTTACATCTTATTAATACTATTACATTAATATCTTGTTGTGATGATATCTGAAATTTAGATTTGGAAATATAACTATCATATTGTTCATGAATTAATATTATTTTATTTAACCTATCTGATGTCATCTACTACCTTACTACCTGCATTTCTTCAAAATCTATCAAATATTTTCTATTTGAACTCGAAAGACCATATTTGAAGATTAAGGGGAAATCTATGTTGAAAACGTTATAGAATCTATAAATTTTGCATAATGTAATTGATTTCTTATACCTTGAATGTCATTTTGTTTACTAATTTTTGTCTTCAATAGTTTTTTATATGCCAGAATGTTTTTCGAATTTATACCTTACGATGTTTCCTTTGCAACATCTGATGCAATTGCTAGTTTACTTTATTTAAAAAATATCATGCGATTCAATGCCATTGGATTATTGTCACTTTTCTAAATTTATATGACGAAGGGATTTATATTATATGGTAGGTATAAGGGATAAGAAGCTCTCAGGGCTGAGGAGATATGAGGGAGATATACCGATGATGTTATGATATTTAGAGAGCCCTAGATCGCAAGGAGTAGGTGGGAGGTAAGGTTAGGTGAACTGTGGTGGGACCTCAACCATCATATTAACTACAACCACTTTTTATAATTCTTGGTCACAAAACATACATTCACTTTTATATTCAGATTCTCGAGATCTAAGATCTCGTCAGTTTTTTTAAATTGCAATTAGAATAAACCTCTAAGACCTGGAATTTTTTATTATTATTTATTTTTAAATATTTTGAATTATATAATAAAATTGGTTATATCATATATTATTAGATATTATGCAATCTCGGTTGCGGTCGTTTTATAGAACACTTAGTAAAATAAAAGTTATTTAAAAATTAGTATCTACATAAAATTTATTAATTTACCAAAATAAAAGTGATATACATTTTAAAATTTTTAGCCCACGTGATGAAAATCATTGAAGTTTAGATAAGAGCCATTTGTAAACCGTAAGTGAAAATTTCATGAAATGAGAACTCATGGAAATCTAGCAAGAAAGCGAATGCAATGAAGCAAGCAGAATAGAAATCTAAAGAAAACAAAAATGTCAAAAAAATGTCGCACAATTAACCAAATGAAAACAATTAAAGGGAGATACAACTATAATTCATGTATAGGGTCCCCATTATTATTATAAAGATAATAAATTAAAATTGATGGGTGTTTATTTGACCATAATAAGTTCACACATTGTGGTGTCAAATCTATGTTTAGGAGATGCCACCATACAATTGATCATGTTTTTGTTTTTCATGCAAATAGAAAAGGTATTAGACATTTTAATTCCAATTATTTTTTTTCTTTGTGGATCTTGGAAAGGATTTTTATTTTCTCCTAACGAATAAATTTTCTAGAGTTCCCTTGTTTCCATAATTAGCTTTTTTTAGTTACTTACAGGATGGCTTCGCAAAAATTCCATTATTTTTAAATTCATTAGCATCACTATTAGTGTCAAATAGGGTTTCCTCCTAATATTGACCTTATTTAGATCTAAAATTTATGAATTTGGAGGCACACATCAGGGCACACACAAAGCTCCTTCTATTTCATCCAATAATTCTCTATGAAACTCCACTTCTTTAGAGGGATCTAGGTGGATATTACCATCACTTATAATTATTTTAGGTGTCCATTCCATGTCCTATATTTAGTTTGCAACTTTATTATCAACCTTGAGTCATTGAGTAGCAGGGGTTCCTCTTTTTTCTTGATTTCCAATATTTTCAAGTGCACTTTTAGAGAAATTTCTCTTAGATTCATCTAACCTACTATAGTCTGTGGTTTCGAGGTCCAGAGGCTTAGTCTACAATTATGGTTTTTTCCCTTGTGCAAGTGTAGATAGAGTACATTATTTTATATTCTAGTGTATGATCCACTGCAAATGGCCAATCCTACAAGACATATTTTGAACCAAATATGGATCCCACTCCTTGAGTATTAAGATAGTTTCTAGGCATGTATTTTTTATTTGCAACATATAGACGATAGGTAATTAAACTATTGATAAGGGTATGTACCCATATTTTGGTCATTCCTTCTTATATAGGCTCTATTTCATGGTTATGTAAAGTTTTTTTCAATATATATATATATATATATATATATATATATATATATTTATATATTTGATTACTTATATCCCTTAAATATTAAGTTGTCTAGCACATTTTCAAAAGCTTAAATTTCCTCATTTACTTATAATTAATATGAAAATTTTTGTTTTAGTGCTAGATAGGAAACAAGCGCCAACTATCATTCAACCATTCCTATTGCTTCACTTGGAAAAATTTCCTTATGTTGTTCATACTGTTGAGGATGTTCTTCATATATTTTCTTCACAAGAGCCACATGAAGGTTATATATTTTCCATAGGAAAGGCATGTGTATATGTTTAATGAATGAATGTTTTTAGAGAGGTGAACTAATTATTTTAATTCTGCACTCGGTCATTGTGTATTGCATTGTCAAGTATTTTTATTTTTTGGACTCACAAAGGAGAGGAAATGCCAAGATGCAACCAATAAATCATTATGTTAGTAGGAGGTTTACTTCCTCTGGCGCCTAAGGATCACGGCATATTAGGTCATGTTACGCACCCACATGTATGGTTAACCATAGGAGAATATTTTCCTTATATGATGCAATTTGCTAGCTAGCTATCATACATTATTTATTATATGTTGTGTTTTTCATTCCATTTGTTTTAACAAGTTACCTACAAGCAACTTTTTTTACCATGTAACTTGGCTAGCATGATTGTGCATAGTTGGAATATGGATAGATTCTTATATATCTTCCACCTACTCAAGTTCATGGAAATTCTATTCATTTGTACCTAGGAAGTGCAAAATATAACATGAGATCTTACAAGCACCCATATACACAAATGGAAAAGATTGAGTATATGGTTTATGAAATGCGAAAGGTTGTCATAATTCAAGCTAGCTAAAGTTATTTCTCTTCACTATTGGTGATTTTTTTTAAAAATAGAGCTCCTTGGAGTATGTGTCTAGATTGCAAACACCTCAACAAAATGGCCATTACGATAAACTTCCTACTGCTAATATCACTGACTTATTTGACTAATTTCCAAAAGAAAATTCCTTTACTAGGATTTTCCTCAATTGTATATATTATCATGGTAGAATGAGGCAAGGAAACATTCCCAAAATAGCATTTGGAAGTCATTAATTTTATGATTTTTTTGGCGATGTCAATTGACCTTACTAATCCACCTTCAACATTTCAAGTTTTAATGAATGATATTTTAAAACTATTTCCTAGAAAATTTATGTCTATTTTTTATGATTTACTATAATATAGATAAATTATTGGGAATAACATGTACACAAATATGACTTGGTCTAAAAATTATTAGATGAGAAAAAATTATACACATGTCCTACCAAGTATGCCTTTGGTATTTAGGAAGAGGATTATTTGGGAAATATTATCTTATGGACACATCTGACATGATGCTAAAATAATTTCAATCTATGATGAAATGGTCGATTTCCAAAAACCTTGAATAAGTTTAGAGGATTATTAATATTGAGGGGATACTACCATAAGTTTGTTAAGAATTATGGTCAAATGGTACAACATTTAGTACTTATGTTAAAGAAGGAAGAAATTATTGGATTGAAGAAGAAATGAAATATTTTGAAAAACATAAGAAGGCTATGTGTACAAATCTTGTCTCGTCCAAAGCTAAATTCATTATAACCTTTACTCAGGAGTGTTATGTCTTAGTGTATGACATGGGTGAATTTTTAGTGCAAGAAGGAAGGACCATTTCTTTTAGTAGTGACTATGTTAAAGGAAATAAGTTTCTCAAATATTTTCATTAAGAGGAAATATCATCCATACCGGATGTTAAGAATATTTCCCTTATCTAATGGAAGATGCTTCAAGGTGAAAATAGATTGTGATATTTTGAAGTACTCCACAGAAGAATGAAAGTCTTACAAACATGAACAAAAGTAGGTTAGAAGGATTTTATGTTATGACATTGGAACTATATACAAAAAATCAAATCAAATATCCCTTTTGATGAAATTTTAGGGAAATAACATGTAGAGAGCTTAATTTTCATTGTTTTCATTACATAATATAACTCTGTGGAAGAAGAAATTCTACAAGAACAACAATAGAAGAATATATGCAATATCACTTGACAATAATAGGACGTGAGTTTTTAGATAAGGTTGTGTTGAATCATTATTCTATATGGTATAGTTATTTTGTAGATTAAAATATGAATTCCCAACTCGAATAGAAGGTTATTTTGGAATTGTACACTATTCCTCCAAGAGGACATTTAAGGTTCTTGAAAGTTTACCATGAGATCAAGAAGGATTATTTTTAATGTATTAAATTTTATGTTCAAAATTTTGTGGCTAAATGTTTTAGGTTCCAATAGAATCAAGAAGAGATACTTATTATCCTAGGTCTCTTCAAACCATAAACTATGTTGTGTTAACCTTAAGAAGAGGTCTTGATCAGGGAAAATTTTAATGATGGAAAATTATCTTAAATATTAGAAACCTTGGCGAATATAACAAATCCAAAATATGCAAAAAATAAAATTCTTGGCGATGTTTTAGTAAAACTGTTCAAAATTATAATGATTTTATATAGTATTTATAAAATCTTGGTGATTTTTAAGGTAAAATATTTTTTTCTTATAAAATTTGGGTGAATCTCGCGAATAGTTTAAAAAAAAAAAACATGGAAAACTAGCCCATCTACTAATATTAGACTCTAAAATTTTCCATGGTCTCGATCAATTTTATTATAGGTGTACCAACATCTAAAGGAAGGACTGACATCATGGTAGTGGTTGATACACTCATACATTAGGTAATTTTTGAAGTCTTACACGGGCCTTCGATGAGAATTAATCAAAAAAATAGTTAAAACAGTAAAATAATATGTGAATTTTGAAATAGACTAAAATAAAATATTAATCTTTTCATCATATTTCCAATTTATCTCTATATAGGTTTACACAATTTTCAAGTGTGGAAATTGGTTGAATGCAAAATAAAATTCAACATCCAAATGGTAACTACTTTACATAATTTTCATACATCCATGGTGATATACAATTGAAACACATAAAATAAAGTGTTCCCTTTCAGATAACATGAGGTTTTCATGTATTTCAATTGTATCTCAGTATGCGTCTATAAAACATATGTATATTGGGTGTTAACTAGACATGGAATTTCATTTCACATTAAATTATTTCCTCCAATATAAATTTGAGAAATACAATAAGTAAATAACTCAAAAATATGATTAAAAACATGTTTTTCTTTCTTCCCATATAAATCTATTTACCCTTATTGTTTGCAAAATTATATTGAATCCTATTGGTAATTTTGAAGTTTACGTTTATAACATATTTTTTTTTAATAAATACCCATATTAGGCCTCAAAATTTCTCAAATATCTTCCTCTTACCCTCCTCACTTCAATGGGAAAAAGACTAATATTGTGAATAAATGTCTAGAACATATCTTATTATTTTGCATTTGATAAATACACAAAATGGGTCAAGTGGTCTCCCTTAAGAAAATTTTAATAATAAATCCCAATATTCATTAAAAAAATCCCCATTTATGTAACACCATGGATATCATCCTCCATCCATAAGATCACCATTGAGTGGAAAAGGAAAGGTTCAAGTAGTGGAGGACCACTTAGGGCACCAATAAGAATTTTTCCAACAAATCAAGAAATAATTAATTATGGCACAAAGTGGGATGAAAAAAAAAGTAGATCAAAATCACAACAAAAAGGAATTTCAAGTGGATAATTGAATATTTGTGACTCTCCAACCATATAATCAGATTTTTCTCAATCTAAAAAATTTAGGACAATACGTTAACACCTTAGGACTATGGTACCTATAAGGTTATATAGAATATTGGAAGCAAGACATGAAAATTTGAGTTTCCTCCATAATCACATATATGTATAATCTTCAATGTCTCCTACTTAAATAAAGTAATAACCAGAACAATCAAGTTCAAACTACTCTACCAAATATTAATGCAGAAAGAAAAATCATACTAGAAATGGAAACAATTCTTGAAATGTGAAGCGGAAAATTGAAATGGAATAACCTACTAGTATAAGAGGTGACATGGAAATATGTCCTTTTCATCCAAAAATCCTTAAATTTTGAACAATGATGCTTATTTATTTGTGACCTGTCTCCAATATATACCAAGGAGACCTCATTTTAGGGATGACATCATCTAGTGCATCTTATTTATTGTAAGAGGATGTTTCCTCCTTAAAAATAATTCTCATTCGTTCTTCTAAATAATCCTCGAGGAATGGAGATACTTTTTTTCTATTTTTATGCTATTTGGGTGTTTGGTGTGTAATAAACTAGGTCCATCAACTCTCACCGCCAAAAATTTCCATTGTATATGGATGTTATGGAATCATCTATAAAATATAAGTAACAGAGGCTAAGAAACCAAATAATTAAAATGAGAAATGAATCCAAAAACAAGTATAAAATACAAAAAATAAAATGGATGTATGCATGAATGAAATTAGTGGAAATTTCTAGGGATCCTAGGCATAAAATTTCTTCAAATGCAACATGTTGAGGGGTTAAATAAATATTTTATTGATAGAAAAAGGGAGTACATAGTTCCCCTTTACTAATGAAAATTGATAATGTAGGGGACATGTTAGATGGATTGAAACATTATTATCCCTACCTTCTCTTTTTTCTTTCCATAGGTATGCACTAATGCAAGTTGGTATTAAGAAGAATTTTTGTGAATAACTACAAATTATGTGGATGTTGCGCTACTGTTGATGAATTTGCTATAGAAAGTCACGTAGGGTCAATTGGATTTATGTTTTTCAACTATTAATTTTTAGGTCATGAATTTGAGGATTTTGGTGAAAACTTCAAATTGAACATTATATTCTAGATCATTGGTAATGGAGAATTCATATATAAATTTATAAGTAAGGCCATAACTTGGAACATCTCATTCTTAAACTTTATATCATGGTGTAAGATGAACTATTTTGGGATACCAAAGTGAATGATGATGTTATTAAGTTGGAAGGGAGAATTATATAATATTTATATCAAAGTTTAGTATAACTTCTACACATTTTTTAACATATTTAATGACAACAATGACATAGTTATGGCCATAGTTAAATGATTGATTAGACTCCATAAAATTGACACCTCACTAACAAATGTCACCAATAGTCAAGGTGTAATAAAATATTTGGAAATACATGATCAAAATTTATGAACGAACGAAATGAATTAAAAATTTAAACAAGAACATAGAGATAGAACCATACAAAACTTCAATTAAGAAATAACAAGTGTTGAATATGGTTTATATACATAAGAGAAATAAAGTAGCTTGGGAAATGGTAGCTTATCTTTGAAAATCAATGTGATTGTGACATGCCTTGTGAACTAAGTTACAATGAGGCTCTCCTACCTTTTCATCATAAATAAATAATGAAAATCCTTAAACATATTAAAAGCTAACCATAGGAGATGATGCACAAAAATCATGTAGGCCTCGCTGAGGTTAGTTGGAGCGTCAACTTTTGGGGGTCACAACTTTGGCATACGATCTCTGTTTTGTGCACTCGATAGCCCTTTAGAAAGCTATATATGAAGAAAACAATTTTCAACTAAAAATTGTACGTTGGGGGTATTAAATTTTCCCATTTCCACAAAATAAGTCACTGAGGGCCTTAAAACATCTTCAGAAGTTTAGGATCTGAAAAAAATCCAAAAATAGAAAAATGTCAAAATAGGAAGTTGTTATGGAAATTAGCAAGCTTTAAGGAAATAGTGTTGGGGGTCCAAGTAGATTAGGAGGGTGGCCACTAATATCCACCTGGATCATTCCTACCCCCTTGGCAATTAATGGTCTCCATTGCATTGAGTGCCACCATGAGATGGGGAAGCTTTTGCTGAATTTGGTCCCTAGTGAGCCACTTTCCTTCGTGGAGGATATGGCCAAATTTGATAGGCTGATATAGGTGCATCCTCTATTGGTGATTTTTTATCATGTATGTCCATGAGATGATCATTTGTGTCTTATTAAATGCAGTCAAGATTGATCTCTGTTGGTGTTGGCTTCTCAACAATGTCTGATGTGTCCAAAGATGGCAGAAACTATGGTCGAAGGAATTCCAGGCTAAATACAGGGTGCATACCAACGAATCGAGGGATACGTAGCTCAAAATAATTTTTACACATGATCTTAGTGATAGTATAAAGACCATATTGAATTATTTTAAGCTTCCTATGAGATTTGACAAGGAATTCTTTCTATAGATCTAATCACACCATGTCACCCACTTGAAACTTATGTTGCACCCGATGTTTATCATGACATTGATTATAATTATAATTCAATTTATGCAGGATATTATGAACATGCCGGTGGATGTGTTGGATTCAATTAATAAAAAGAGTGGTGTTATCATCTTCATAAGGTATATGTGCATATTTCTCATGTGTAGTCCTAAGAGCCATCACAATATCGTTTAGGCATAATGGTTGAAATCCTAGGCCCACTTGAAAGATTTTATGGTCATTCCTTCTATGGAGAGATTTATTATAATTTTGTTGTACATATGGAAGAATCTCATCCCATTGCTATGGATGATTGGGGTTGTACATGTGTAGTATGTGGACAATATTCCTATGGGTGACCTCTGTCTGCCATTAGTCTAGGGATGGAATGCAGGAGACTTGGTGAGATTGGTGTCTAACAACGACTAGAGGCTTGACCAAAATGTTCTCTAGAACATATTGACATGATCTAATATAATATTCTGTGAGATCCCAAATGTACCCACACTCAATCCAAGAATAGTTTGGTAGTGTCTCATGTTGTAATACTCTTCTTGCAAGTAGCCAATATAGTTGTCTTAGAAAATCTATTAATGATGATAAATACAAAGTAATTATCATGATTTATAGAAGGAAGGCCACACATAAAATCAATGGAAATGGATTCCCAAGGATCATTAGTATTAGTCAGAGGAGTGTACAAACCATACTTCTTAATAGTTGGCTTGGTGATGGCACAAGCGAAAGATAATTTCATATATATCCTAACATGTTGTAGGATTTTTTTTCCAACAAAAATAATTTTGCAATAATAGCGCTATCATTACGAGACCAAAATTTCCTGAAACCAAACTGTAGTACACCTCCCAAATTATCTTGGCATGCTCGCTTGAAGGAACACAAAGGTTCCCCAAGTAGAATAACAATTCTTCCTAGAGGTATATGTCTAGTATTTTATTGCCATCCCTCAAAATATAGTATGTGATGGAAAATTATGGATCATTTTTGTACAACTGCGGACATCCAGAAGTCTCGTCCCCATAATATTTTAGAATAATGGTCAATGCAACAACTGAGGGCCGAATAAGGAAATACAATGTTACTGGTGATGTCATCCTTGTATTTAGTGTTTAAATGAAATTGTTTCATATATGTGGACCATTTCTAGTGGGGAATGTTTTGCAAGCCCCCTTGTGTCTGTATAAACTAAATAAGTTGGTGATATCTGTGGATGGTCATCTCCTTACTCAACAAGCCTGCATGATGGAATACATATCCTTGTCATAGGTGTGATATTTTTTAATTGTATTGGAGAGTGCCCTACTATGATAGGCCACCAGATGCCCTTGGTGGGTGAGAACTACATTAATAGCATAGTAAAAGGCACTTTTCTCAATTAGAAAATATATTTACAGGTCTGTCAATGTGGGTATTTTGGCATAAATAAAAGGAAGTATTTCATCTGAAGGAATGTCTTATGTTGGGACTCAGACCCAAAAAAATTTACTTTCAGTCTACCCTTGGTAACTTGAATCAAAGGCCAAGTTATATGAGAGAATTCAAACACGAAACTTTGTTATAAATTCGCAGGGCCGAACAATCTATGAAGCTCTATCAATTTTCCATGGATGGACTATCCAAAATGATTTCGATCTTAGCCGGATCCACATGCACATAATATTCATCAATGACGTAGCCTATGCATTAGACACAATTTATGCCAGAGGAGAACATCTCCAAGTTCGAACATAGTTTGTGCTACTGCAATGTTTCAAGGACCTACTGAATATGTTACAAGTGATCTTCCAAACTATTGCTTAAGATGATTATTTCGCCTAGATATAAAACCATGAATGACTTTGTGAAAGTATACAAGATGGAAGCCATTAACCTCATAAAAGTTACACCAGAACTTTTTAACCCAAAGGTCATTTCCAAACATTGAAAAAGGTCCCCTTTGGATCTAAAGGTAATCTTCCATTAATATATGGGTTTTATTGGAGCTTGGATTTAGCAAAAAATAAAATCAATTTTGTTGAATTACTTTTCCCCCTTAAGTTGTTCAATAAGGTCATCAATCCATGGGATTAGGTACCTATTCCTAAAATTTATTTGATTTAGTAACCAATAATGAATGAAAAGTCTCGAGGTCCCATCCTTATTCTATAAGAGTACAATTGGGCTCCCACAAGGTGAGGAACTTGGTCATGTGTGCCCTTTTTGTAGCAGCTCCATGATGTGTTGCATGATTTCCTTGTTTTCGAGAAGAGAGCGGTGATATATTGTCCCATTTGGTAGAGTATCTCTATGAGTTATATCGAATGAATGCTTGACCTAATAGTGCAAGGGTAACCCTATGGGTGAGGAGAGGATGTCCTTGTACTCTTCCAATGACTAATTTGCTTCTACTTCATTGTGGAACCCTTTATAGGGCCATGGTATGTAGCCACAATATTCCCCTTACTTAAAGTTTGAATTAGAAAGAAAATATATTTCCCATTCTCGGAGATGATCTTACTTCATTTCTTACCATAAATCAAAGAAATCATTGTAGACATAGCTATCTTTCGTATCCTATATATATTTTTTTCTAAATTAATACTCATAATGTGAGTTCGAAATTTAGACATAGTAAGACACTTTCACAAAATATTGTTGGAAAAAAAAAAAATCCTATATTTTCAGAGGAGAAACATCACACAGTTCCTCATCTACGAAGGGCTTGATGTTATAGGGTTGGTGGAACAACTAGTTGACGCCAATATTTCATTCCTGGCGGAGCCACCTGATGATGTACCATTTCAAGTGTGGTGTGGTCAGTGGGCCCAACCGCTTAATGATCTATGTCTATATGAGGTTAATTTTTCTACCATGGCTAGCAATAAATTGCACTATAGAACCCTTAACCTACACCTCTGAATGGAAGAGATGCTCCACCTCCTTTGGATATTAGGGCTTAATCCTCTAGAACTTTGTGGTGGAAAAAAAGGAACTAGGTTCTTCATCAATAATATAATCCTGCTTGTCATTCCCTTTGCTGGGTTATGGCTTAGAGTTACAACATGCATCAAAATATAGATCTTTTAGCTCGGCCACTTGTGACTACTTGGTGCAACACTCATTTTTTTTGTGGGTGGGTATCTTCTGAAACTCACATCACTTTCTTGTTTCCGTATTAATTTTCAGGGGTTTATTATTTTCTTATCGCTTTGATGGGTTTTCATATGCCACTAAACTTTGGCTTTGTCTTTTGTCTTATAGTTTGGTCATTCCATTTCCCTACTTCAGATTAACAAATCCAAAGTTTCACCTCTTCTTATTCAATTTATGTTGGATATTGATATCATATCGGTACATTGTGCCAAGTGAGTAGATGTCTAAGACCTCCATTTCTTCTTGGATGTATTTTTGTAGATAACCATGGTACTTCATAATTGGATGCCAGTTGTAATCCTTCCTACCCAAATTCATGCGTAGGGTATGGAAAATATTCGTGAACTCTAGAAATTATTTGTCCCTTTCCTACCATAATATGGTCCATTTTATGTAATTATCTTCATAGCTCCCTACAAGATAATATAATTCGTTGATGACATCATGGAAATAATTCTAAGAGGGTGTGACTATAAATAGTGAGGGTTCCTCCTCATCCCTATGCTCACAGTAAGTTTCCCACTAGTCCTTGATATGGGGGGAAGCTTTTAGGAGTGAAAAAGTAATATTTTCGCATCGGAAAAATTATCGACTGGAAAATATTATTCCAGTATATTTAGCCATATCTTTAGGGAATTTGTATATATATGGCCTTCAAATATAATAATTTCAAAGTTAAATTGTACCTTAAATGGGGTCGTCCCTTCGAAGTAAATGTAGGATGAAGATACTTCACCCGCTAATACCTGCCGAGGATTATGGGAAAATTTATCCATCAGCAAATTCCTTCTCTCGATGACCTTTTTGAGAAATTTTTTCAAAGGATATCCTACTACCTCATCTTTCTTTTCTTCTACCATGGAAGCCTGTCAACGTTAGAGAGGCTAGTCTTGTAAGGGCTCAACTAGTTCAATCCCTAACTCCTTATACATTGACCTTATTAGGGACATGCAGAGAAAATCAAAGAATAAAATATCACTATGATACCACTAGTCTAGAATTATGAAGGAACAAAATGAATTGTATATTTAAATAACAACGCATCGATATAATGATAAATAAATTCAATTAAATAGCAAGTATTAAAAACTATTTGCATACATAAGAGAAACAAAATATCTCGGGAGATGGTAGCTTATCTCTCGGAAGAGATGTGACAATTACATACCTTTTGAACTAAGTTACAATGAGGCTCTGAGGCCTTTTTATCATCAAGAAACAATCCAAAAACATAACCCTAGGATATGAAGCACCAAAATTTTATGTGCCTCATTGGGGTTAATTGGAATGTCAACCTCCTGGGGTTGTAACTTTGGAATACGATGTCTATTTGACACACATGGTAGCAAGTTAGAAAGGTATACCCAAGGAAAATAACTTTCAACTACAAATCATCACATGGGCATGAAATTTCACTTTTCCCCCAAAAACGTTGTTTATGACCTCAAAACGACTCTCCAAGTTCAGGACCCAAAAATTTTCCAAAAATAGAAAATTGGCGTAATAGGAAATGGTGTTCAAAATTACAAAATTGAAAGGAAATAATGTTGGGGGTCTAGGTGAAATAGGCGGGTGGCAACCAATATCTACCTGGACCAATTCATACATCACTCAACCACATGGATGCCATAATCAAATATGGAGGAATACAAATAGTTGTCATGGGAAATTTTTTGGTTACTTGTTCATCTTAATAAATGGATACTACAAGTGGTACTATAACATGAGTTGGGGACCTTCTATACCTCTTAGTGACATAGGAACTAGCATAAAATGATGTTGAATCCCCATTATTCAAGGATATTGTTAATGATGAGATACCAAGAAATTACTAACAGATGCACCAATACTGATCACATTGAAGTTATAAACAAGCTATTGTATGTATAAATAAATCAATATACCACCATCTCAAACATTATCCTTTACAAACAGTGTTCATCAAGGAGGTTTTTTTTTAGAGCGATGTCTAATATGCCAACTGGACATTCCATGATTAACTCAATGAGTGTTGAGTCCTTTTTTCTTTTGGGTGTGTAAATTTAAGATTCAACTGCTTAAGGATAGTGAACAATTGAGTGAACTTACCTTTGATAATTAATTAACCCAATATGTATTACATCGAGTTCAAGTTGTCTACAACCTTGACTATACATGGTAAAATATAGTTATAGAATTTTCTGATTCAATGCACCATAACGAAGACTATTTTTCCATCATATTTGTTAAGAAATGGTCCTACTAGGCTCTTGCTAATATAAAAAATGGAACGCTCATGATCATCTTCCCGTAACCGAAGTAACTCTTCTACAATGGAAAACATTGCGTTGAAAGAGAAAGAATAAATATTTATTGAAGTTAGAGGGGTTATTAAGCATTGTAGAGTTGAGTGCACATGTCAGTGCAATAAATTCCTACAAGTGTCATTCATTTCATGTGAATTTAATGTCTTAGTGGAATGGATGCAAGAGCCCATTGGTGTTTGTATATTTTCTAGGTAAAAGCCTTGATGAAAAATAAGTTTTCCTAGGAGGCTTTATAGTTGAAGCAAATTCTATGGTAGGGGAATGTTCATTTATAATGTATACCTTCCTGGGAATTATAATTATATCCTAGTGAGAGACTATAAAAGACACTTTTGAAAGTTTAATCATATGTTACATTTTCACCATTATAGAGAAATGGTGTTGATGTCTTCTAAGTGTTACGGTCTTTACTTTGATTGAGTTGTAGGTTATTATAAACCTTGTTGTTGCATTGACCATGTTTTAAAATCATATTGCATGTTATGATATTATTTTTTTTCCAAGAAAATAATAGCTTCCTCACATTCATACATGACATTCATAATAAACTCATTAAGATATATTAACAATATTTTATGACAATTAGTTGAGCTAAACCCTTAGAGTTTAAAAGATTTACATTCATAGATTAAAATTTGCCAATATAAACTAATTCAACTCACCTAAAGTCATTTAAATCAACAAAAATAGTCATAAAATTATTGAAGATAAACCTTGGCTTAAAAATATTTAAATCCTCATATCATCTAAAAACACTTAACAGGAATGAGATTGTAAAATAATGCATCTCATCTAATGGGATAGATTAGTACGTTACCATATCACATTTAAAAAAACACAAATTACTTAACAAATTTAAACTTTGAAAAAGAAATGATAACATGGTTTTCATCTTCATCGCTTAATTAAATTTATTTAATATTATAAATTTAACATAATTAACGTCACAAGAACTTCTATTTTTTTTCCAAAGGAATGCTCGGTAAAGGAGAACAGAATGCATATAAAGAGGGAGGGAGACAATCCGACATATAAACCCCGGTCCCCCACCACCACAAGGTGGGGAACCTTTTTTTCCTTTTAATAAACTCATCTCATGTGAGCGCTCTCTACTGCAAAAATTAGAGTTCTTCTTCATCTTTTCCTTTTAACTTCAACCCAACTAACCAGTCAATCAGTGGAATAACTTGCATGTTTTCGTGTTTATCAATTCTCGTCCTGCAGAGAATAAGTAACACCTTGCAACCATCCACTTGTGCATTCTTCCAGGGATTATTTTATATACGCATATATATTCCCAGTCATTTGTCTCGGGATATGTAATGTTGTTTGATTGCAAGTACAAATGAGTAATCTTGCTGGATATAAGTGAGTCTTATGAGCTCCTCAAAGTGTCTCCAGGATTCTTTGTGGATTTGCTTGAAACTGCGAAAAGACGGTTATTTTCCCGGAGGATTATGCTCGACATATCCCGCCACCATATTACGTATGGCTGCATTAAATTTTTCTGCTAGTCTAATATCCTGCCACGGTATTCTAGATCACAACATTAAATCCCTCCCGTCTTATTTTTATCTGTTAAAAATTATGATGTGGCCATGGTTAAGCAGTCGAAATTGCATATCTATTTGATAATTTATATATGTTAATTACGTTAGGTTACATTGTCAAGTTTTATATATTTAAAAATTTAATTGAGCTGCTCCAGATATGTCCATTTACAGTTTTGGTTTTCGGATGGTATATTTATATTATTTCTTAATAGATAAGTGTTCAGTATATATTGAACATCTACATTATTACATGTCACTCTCAAACTAAACAATCCATTTTATAAATTATTACATGTCACTCTCAAACTAAACAATCCATTTTATAAATCATTTGGCTATATGAAAAGATTAATTCAACTGAAATTCTGAATTAAACTCTTTTTATTTTTATTTTTTTATTTAGACTATTATTGTTATTTTAAAGATCATATTTCAGATTAACCATGATATATATATATATATATATATATATATATATGAATTTGTTTGTCGGAAAATCAATGTAAATATGTGTTAGTAAATTAACCTTTGCATCATAAAGTCGCTTCCCAATCATTACTATAATTTATTGGCTTCTTCTTATATATCTCAAATTTAATATAAAATTATTTTATTTAAAATAAAAATTAAAACATTTTATTTTAAAATATCGTTACTTTCATTTATTTTTAATAAATTTCTTTATTTTTCAAAATATTAATTTTTTCAAAATTTAAATAAATATAGTATAGCTTTATCTCACATTTCAATAATTTGTGGATCATTAAATATCAATTAGTATTTTAAAATTTTAGATTTCTATTAATATATAATAAATTTAAGGTTAAAATATGTTGGAATTTCTAACAGAGGAAATGTGTTTCTCCCACAACACAAAGACTTAAAAAATAATGTGGAAATTAAATAAGAGTCACAGACAGATAAACAACGTAAAAATACAGGAAAAGATTGAAACTTTTGTTTTTTGTTCAACTCTCTCTCTCTAAACATAATGAAATTACATTGCTTATATCAAAATGGCAAAAGCCTGTAAAAACCTAATCCTATTCAATGATGTTCAATGTTGAACAGACGTTCAACAAACATTTGTCCTTTGTTGTCAAAAGACCAATTTCTACATTTAATTGGCATGCATGCTGTATTCTGAATTACACACGAAAACACGTAAAAATTCATTGAACACATAAACTGAGGGATTTCAAAATTTATCAGTTCTGGCTCTGAAACCATATCGCATCCGACGCTCTATCGCAAATCGCATACCAGCGATTATAAAGTTTAACATTGCGCTATCCATTAAACATTGCATGATGCGATGCGCGATAATTACATGGCACTTATTGCATCACACCCAAAATAACATAGTCTGCGGGTTGTTCGGTGGATAACTTAAAATAATGTGATTGTGATATGTGCCAGTGATATCGCATCGCAAAACAAATAACATAATTTGCAGACAGTGGAAGGTAAAAGGTAAAACTTGCGAAGTGCGCACTGCGGGCGGCTTTAAAATGTAAGTGAGAAATCTTGAGAAGTGCAATGAGGTTGTGGGTCCTGCCAGATTGCATTAGCGGTGAAATAGGTTTCGATGTGCGGTACTAAGTTAAAACTTAGGAGTTTCGAAGTGCACGATGCGGGCACTTAAATGGTGGGAAGTGCGGAAAGTGAAAGAATAGAGGAATATGCGAAATAAAAAGGATTGTGCATGATTGCAATTGCGATGGAGGTAAGTGGGTCCCACTGATATCGCATCAACAAAATCTTAAGATTGGCGAAAGACTTGAGAGTTAAAACATAAAATTTGCGGGTGGCGAAGTGCGGTCAAATGGTAAGTCAATGCGGTAGATGGAAATAAACACAGAGTTTATGGCTCGGGTGCTCTGTTGATCTTCTGCGTGGATTGCGTGAAGACGCCTCCATCTTCTTGGATCTTTGCTTTTCCTTCTCTACAAAAGATTTATGAAATTGTGGGCTACTGCCACTTCTCATTTATGGCAGTGGTTGGGAGTAAAATTACAACACTCCTCCTTAAAGACAACTGCTACCGTCAATCATTCCAAGACATTTTCTAAGATACTCAAAACTATTATGTGCTAATGGCTTTGTGAGGATACCAACAAATTGTTCCTCTGTGCTGCAATGTTGCAATGAAATCTCACTATTGTTAACCAATTCTCTTATAAGATTATATTTTGCATCAATATTCTTTATTCTTTTGTGGAAAACCGAATTCTTTGACAATGCTATTGTTGAGCTATTATCACAATAATCTAGTTTCATTGTCTTGCTCATGCCAAAAATTTCTCAGCATCCTTCTTATCCAAATATCTTGAAAGACTGTTGTTGTTTCTGTTACATACTACACTTCTATTGTTGATAAAAAAACTATTGGTAATTCTTCTTGGAAGCCCATGAAATGGCTCCCGATCCCAAATGAAACATGTACCCAGATGTTCTCTTTCTATCATCTACACTTCCAGTTGAATCACTGTCAGTGTAACCAATCAACTTTAAATTATCATTTGAGGAGTACAGAACACCATATTCCTTCGTTCCATTCACATACCTCGGAATTATTTTGGCTTCTTGCCAATGTGTCTCCTTTGGTGTCTCCATGAATTTGGAAATTAAACTTACAACATATATAATATCAGGGCTTGTTGCAGTCAAATACATTAGACTCGCTAACTAACTGCTTTGCAGTACTATGGATTTTATATTCTGTCAGTAATCTTTCTCATTTTAATTTTAACCCTATGATAGTTGAGTTACTATTGCTTTCTCTTATGCTTGCATGTTAAATCTCAATAAACCCAAATTAGTCATTTCAAATTCACTCTTCCTGAATGCTTTAAAATCAACAATGAGAGAAATTTCATTGCTTGTGAAAATTAAATCATCTACATATAAAACAACAATAGTGATCTTACCATCATTTCCTTTAATGTACAGTGTGGGTTCACCGTCACATTTTTCAAATCCATTTTCTATCAGGTAAGCATCAATTCTTCTCTACCATGCTCTTGGTGCATGCTTTAACCCATAAAGAGCTTCCTTCAACTTGCACACTTTGTGCTCTTGCCCTTCAATCTCATAGCCTAGAGGTTGTTCAACATTTAATTCCTCTTTCAACACTTCATTCAAGAATGATGAATTCACATCCATTTGGTAGACTTTCCTCTTTTGCTGTGCTGCTATGGACAATAATGTCTACACTCTCTCCATCCTTGCAATTAGTGCAAATGGTTTTTCATAATATCTTCCTTGTTTCTGTTTGTAGCCTTTGAAAACAAGTCTTTCTTTATGCCTTTCTATTTTTCCTTTAGAATTTCTCTTGGTCTTATACACCCATTTTACTCCAATGACTTCTTTACCTTTTGGGAGGTCCACTAACTTCCATGTGTCATTCTTTTCTATCGCACCAATCTCTTCATTCATTGCTTCAATCCATTTTTCTTCTTTTACTTCATATTCAAAATGAATTGGGTCATCAATATGACAAAACAAAGAAAATAAATAATTCAAACCATTATTATTATTAGCTTGTTTCTCATAAATTTCACTCAATTTTCTTAATCTTGGTCTTCTTGGTGTGCTTGGAGTTCCATTTCAACTCAAGAGAGTTTTTGAGCCCTGGGGTGTGCTTGGAGAAGCGCTTCCTTGATTTCTCAAGGATGTTATATTTCCTTCTTTTGGTGTGCTATATTGTGCCTTTGTAGGTGGAGGATGAACCATCGTGGAGGAATTATTTGTTGTTGTGCATTCCTCTTGCTCTTCGTGAGACACACATGTCTTCACATTCACTGTTTTCTCTAAGCTTCCATCCCAAAATTTTTCTTCAATGAACTGCACATATCTGCTGATTATAAATTTCTTGAGATGGATTATAGAGTTTGTAGGCCTTTTACTCATGATTGTATCCAACAAAGATACACTTATCCCCATTTCTTTCCAACTTCTTTCTTAACTGATCTGGGACATGTGCATATGCCACACATCCAAATACTTTCATGTGAGTGAGAAACTACTTTGTTCCACTCCATGCTTTTTCCAGAACTCTGTTCATAACACCTTGGTTGGGAATCTATTCAAAATATACACTTCACAATTGACAGCTTCAGCCTAATACTCATTTGGAAAATGTTTTTCCTTCAACATAATTTTGACCATGTCCATGATGGTCCTATTCTTTCTTTCTGCAACCCCATTTTTTTGTGGTTTGTACCTTGTGGTAAGTTACTTGTCTATGGCATTCTCCCTATAGAAACGTAGGAAATATTTGGAGATATATTCTCCAACTCTATTAGTTCTTAGCACTTTTATGTAGTGCTCACTCTGCTTCTCAATAAGAGCTTTGAAGTGGTAGAATTGTTCAAACACTTCACTATTATGTTTCAAGAAATAAACCAACGTATTTCTTGTATAATCATCTATAAATGTCAAGACATAATGGCTGTCAGCTAAATATTGTGTTTCAATTGGTCCACACAAATCTAAGTGGACAATCTCTAAGCGTGCCGAAATTTTTATATTATTCCCCGCCGGGAATTCTTTCCTGCTTTCGCAAGAGCGGTGCCTTCCACATGGCTATGGTTTCTCTATGATTCTTAATACCCTTTACCATTCATTTTTCATGCAAGAGGTTCAAACCCTCAAATATTTATATGTCCCAACTTCATATTCCATAAATCTCGCCATATTTCACTTCTTCTTCAAAGACATCTTATGTGACTGCTGCTACCACACCTCATTCCTTCAAGTTTGTTCTGAGATTGAGAGGAAAGATCCTATTCTTTTTCATATGCACTTCTGCAATGGCTCTTTTACTTGGAGGTATGTTGATGATAGTACACACATTATTCTTAAAAAATACATTGTGGCCCTTATTCATAAGCTGTCCAATGCTTAGAAGTTTGCATTTTAGGCCATGTACATAATAGACATCTAGCAAAAACTTATTTTCTCCCTTCCTTGTCAATATACTGACTCTTCCTTTCCCCATGACAGAGACTTTGTTTTTAGTCCTCGTTGTCACTTCGCACTTCACATTCTCATCCAGATTGACAAAAATTGCTATGTTTCCAATCATGTGGTTACTACAACCTGAGTCTAAGAACCATACATATTCTTGTTTTTCTTGTGCTACATTACATGTTTGAAAAACATTACTCTTGTTGTAAATTTCTTTTGCAAAATTAATAGTTTACCTATTACTCATGTCATTTTGTTTCTTTCTACATTCATTAGCATAATGCCCATAATTTTTTACAATAATAACATTGGACTTGGGATTTTTCATACCTTTGTCCATGTGGTTGACTCTGGCTTGAGCCTTTGCTTTTATTATGGTTGCTGCCCCTTCCACTTGTGCTTGCAGGTCTGTTTCATCCACCTCGCTATGGGCTTCCTCCTTTTCCTCGGTAGTTTGATCTTCCTCAACCTCTACCTCAACCAAAAGACATTTGTGTCTTGAAAACATGATCCAATTAGTTGTTCACTGTTCCTTTTAGTCTATGTTCATGAGACATCAGGGATGCATAAAGTACATCCACTGAAAATTGTGAGAGATCCTTTGTCTATTCTATTTCCACTACTATGACATCAAATCTTGAGGGTAGACTTCTCAAGATTTTCTCCACTATTCTTCTTTCCTAAAGTGTCTCTCCATAAGAGCTTATCTGGGTAACCAATCCAATCACATGTGTGAATAATGATTCTATGTTACCAAAATATTTCATATAGAGAGTTTCAAAGTCTCTCCTAAGAATTTGTAGCTTTGTTTTCTTCACCTGCTCCATGCCTTCATAGGTTGTTTTGAGAATATCCCATGTCTCCTTAGACTTTGTTGTTGTTGCAATCTTTGGGAAAATACTTTCGTGTACTGCCTGAAAGATATAAAAGAGGGATTTGGAGTCCTTCCTCTTATTATCTCTCAACAAGTCTATTTAAGTTGCTGCCAAAGCAGCCAATGCTACTGCGTCTGCTAGTTATTGTAAACCTTGTTCCACCAACTCCCATATATCTTGTTAAGAAAACATGGCCTTCATTGTAATGGCCCAATAATAATAATTTTTACCATTAAACTGTGGTAATTGTGGATTTTTCAAACTTGTGCCTATAGCTACCATTCTAACTGTGTAAACAAACAATATTCCTGACTGTGTAAAACATAAGATTTCTCGCTGCTAGAGAAATCCGCTTCCAAAAACAAATATTATAGCTTCTACAGTGAAGAGTGAGATCATGCATCTTTGACTGAGAGCCTAGACCTACTCTGATACCATGTAGGAATTTCTGAATACAATCAGAGAGAGGAAATGTGTTTCCCCCACAACACAGAGACTTAAAAAATAATGCAGAAATTAAATAATAGTCATATACAGACAATGCAAAAACATAGGAGGGGATTGAAACTTATGTTTTCTATTCCACTCTATATGTCTCTAAAAATAATGAAATTACATTTGTTATATCAAAATGGCCGAAACATGTAAAAATCTAATCCTATTCAATGTTATTCAATGTTGAATGGACGTTCAACAAACATTTGTCCTTGGCCTTCAAAAGACTCATTTCTACATTTAATGGGCACGAATGCGGTATTTTAAATTACACAGGAAAACATGTAAAAACGCGTTCAACATACAAACTTCCGGATCTCGAAATTTATCTCTTCCGGCTCTAAAACCATATTGCATCCGACGCTCTATCGTAAATCGCATAGCAACGATTATAACGTTTAACATTTGTGAAGTCCATTAAACATTGTGGGCTGCCATGTACGATAGTGACGTGGAACTTATCGCATTGCACTTAAAATAACATAGCCTGTGGGCGATTTGGCGGAAAAATTAAAAGATTGCGATTGCGATATGTGACAACGATATCACATCACAAAAAAAATAACATAACTTGCGGGCGGTGGAAGGTAAAAGGTAAAACTTGCGAAGTACGTACTACGGGCATTTTTAAAAGGTAAGTGGGAAATCTTGCTAAGTGCGATGAGGTTGTGGGTCCTGCCAGATTACATCAGTGGGGAAATAGGTTTCGATGCAGGGTATGAAGTTAAAACTTAATAGTTGCGAAGTGCGGTCTGGAGGCACTTAAATGGTGGAAAGTGCGGAAAGTGAAAAAACAAAGGAATAGGTGGAATACAGAGGATTATGCGTAATTTCAAATGTAGTGGAGGTAAGTGGGTCTCACGGATATCGCAACGGCACAAACTTAACATTGGCGAAAGGCTTGAGAGTTAAAACATAAAAGTTTCCGGTGGCGAAGTGCGGACAAATGGTAAGTCAATGTGGTAGATGGAAATAAATGCAGAGTTTAAGGCTCGGATACTCTGTTGATCTTTTGCGTGGATTGCATGAAGACACCTTTGACTTCTTGGATCTTCGCTTGTCCTTCTCTGCATAAAATTTATTAAATTGTGGGTTTTTGTCACTTCTCATTCATGGTAGTGGTTGGAAGTAAAATTCCAACAAAATGAAATTATATATTATCTGTACCAATATACAATTTCTTTAAAAAAAAAAAAAAAACTTAATAGATTTATGTTTATTATATCTAAATTTATTTGTTTTGTTTATTTATTATGTCATAGAATTTTATATTTAACATTAAAAACCTTTAAACATAATGTTTATATTTATTATATTTATATTTAATTATTATTATTATTTTAACTCTTATATATATATATATTATTATTTTAAATTTCAGTATGTAACATGGCAAACCTATATTCTTAATTTTTAGCTTCATAATATATAATCATTAAATATTATATATATAGGAGTATAAATATTTAATTTAAGAAAATGAGATTTTTTTATTTAAATTATAATTATAATTCATAATTTTTATAAGTATTTTATTTTATAAATACGGTTTGTTAATTTCAAATAATTACACATCTCCCTGCATTCCACCGTAAAAAGCACCGACAACTTATCCATAACTTGAAATTAAATTACATATTCAATACACAAAGAAAACACAGTGAAAAGATATCTGCTCATCGAAGTTAAGAAATATACATATTTAATAACCGAAGTTAACAATGAGATAAAAACTAAGATATATCTCCTCATTCATACAGAGAGTTCAAATGTGCAAGCGATAGGTAACAGATTCTTTCAATGTCCAATTCAGAGTACAAAAAGTCCGTTAAACAATATGAAGCAGTACGTTAAAGGATTCCGAGTGTATGCCTGGTCTCCCGGACTGTTAGTAAATATATATATATAATACGAGACAGGCCTATCGCCAGAATTACAGGGTGCCTGTCAGTAAAAAGCTGTAGTACGTGACAGGCCCATCACCAAAATTACAGGGCTCCTGTCAATATTAAGCAATAATACGTCACACGACCATTCCCAAAATCGCCGACCGACCTATGAGTATGCTGATTATAAAACAAGTATGGCACGAAAGCATGGAACCAGATTTATTGTCGATGATAAGCACCCCTCTTCTTAATCTCAAAATTGAGAAAGATAATGTAATATTGTTAACTGATTGTGAAACATGTATGGCATACTGGCCGTGAAGCAGAATTACTGTCCATTATCACCACCCCTCTTTATGTGTCTCTACACATAATCTATAATATCTACACATAAAATGTTGACATAATCTATAATATGTACATATATAATGGCAATTGACAGTTAAATCATCGGTTGACATTTGTTTGAACTAAACTAAATCATAAGTATCTGTTCAAGTACCTATATAGCATGTGGATGGATCACAGATATTATTTTCTCACTCAGGATGACAACCTTGCTTTAATAATGGCTGTTTTCTTATGTTTCGTTTTGTGCTATAAAACTACTTTTTAATTTGAATCATATTCTTCAATTTTTTCGTACTTGAAACATGATATTTTATGTTTTTAACTATTTTCATAAGCATATTCTGATTTCTTATATTCCTTTGATGGGTATGAAGCTACTGTATTTTTCAATACATTTATTGCTTAAGTATAGTATTAATTTTGTAAACGCTTTTTGGAAGTCTATATTTCATAACTGTAGTGCTATCATGTTTTTTAATTATTTTATTACGTAAATTATATTATTAATTTTGTGTATAACTTCGTCGGAATTTTAAAATTTAAAAAGTTTTTTGGAAGTGCAAATTTAATAACTGCAGTGTTAAAGAGGATTTATTTTTTAGATGTTGAATCAATCAAATTAGTTGTCATATAAACATATAATTCAGTAAACAGTTATGTATATAAGGGATCAAAAAAAATATTATTGTTTTAATAGAAATTAAATTAAATTTGAAATAACAGCACTCTTTGATTTGGACAGATGATGCAAGTTAATATTTAGATTATCGATTTCAGTGTGATTTATACGCATGATTTGAATATGATTTTAAAAACCATAAAAATTTAAAAAACAAATTTCGTATATAATATATAGTTTAAATAATTAAATAGTATTAAAATTTATTATTTAAAAATAAAATATAAAGTTTTGAAAATTATAATATATATGTTTAAAATATTATTTTTAAATAAGTAATAAAAAATTTAGAAAAAATAAACTATATAATTAAGTAATTATTTTATAGCAAATTCATATTTTGATTGTTTTAATTACACACAAATAATACTCAGCTTGGGGAAGTGTGTTACAGGGGACATTGTAAAGGGGGTTGGTTAAGAGGATGTCGTCTTTTTCCTTTTCTTTTTTTAGAATTTTTGTTAGGAAACATTTTCGATTATGATAGGATTGTCATTTTGCCATTTCAATTAAAGGTGTCAATGATCTCCATAGGACCTTTCTGTTTATTTATTGAGATCTTATTTTGTAATATTGAAGTTGAGGCTAATCATTACTAAATAAAAGACTATGAACATGGATTTTAATTTTTTATTTTGTCCACAATTTCAAGTTCTTTGTGCTCTTGATTTTTTTAGTGCAATTATCAACAAATTAAGTTTCGGAAAAATATTTTCGACATGTTATTGTTTATGAATTTGGAAAAGGTTATGTTTATGATCTAATATTAAAATTCCTGCTTGATATGTCTATGGATGTTTAGCAATGAATTTTCTTCGCTAGGTTTACCAATTCATTCACTATTTCCTTTTCTTGCTAGTTGGTTTGTTAATTAGTGTAGTTGTGCTTACATGAACACTTCCTCTAAGCCTATCTGCATAGAACACTCTGACTACAATTGATATTCATAAACCTTAAACTTCCTCTTCATTGCAACAATCCATCTACTTGAATGGGCGTTAGAGGAGCCTCATAACTCCCTTTATCCACCATTACATATCTTTTATGCTTTCACTATAAAGTCTAAAAGAGATGTACCAATGCACTCAAAGTATCCCACCACCAATCACCACCATAAATAACCATAGCACAATTTCTACTAGACCACGTAATTGTTCACTGCTAGTTAGTAGTAGAAGTAGTCCATATGCACAATGTATTCACTTCACGACCAAGAGACATATGACTTACATTCATCAGATATTAAAGAATACCCTCAATTTCATTGCATATAAATAAATTCCTCCCAAAATAGTTTTGTTTAGCTACCTTTTGATACATCCTTCCAATAAAAAAATATTTTTTTTCTAGATAACCTTCTTTATACATCCAAATACCTATAACCCCCATTTACCACACACCCCCCATTTTTTTCTTTATTGTGAAAAAAATTAAAACCTACCATCTGAGTGAAGATGATAAGCTACGAATTCCTTGTGTCTATGTGCAACAACAGATAAACCTAGATCATGCCCACCACCAGAATCTATTGGTAGTTGAGAGATTATAATATGGAGTTTGCACATGACATAGGAGGGGCCAACAAGAGCGCTTCGTGGGACTAAGTACTAGCATCGCAATCCACAATTATTTAACTTACCACTAAAAACAACTAACACCACCAAATAAATTTCTAACACCATAGAAAACATAGAGTTTGAGAGAAATACATGGAATGAGCAGAGTTGGAGTCAAAGCCATGCAAACAAAGGAATTACAAATGAGAGAGAGGACCACTACCTTTGAGAGGGGATTGAGCTATATCATAACTAGAGAGACAAAAGCAACGAATACAAGAGTTTTTAGGCTTGTAAACAACATATCGACACATAACATATATAGAGGGATACTACCGGGTGGAAACACAAAGGTGGGTTATGCTTTCATGAGAAACGCACCCAAAAATTTCACTCGACCAAACATTTTCCGTAGTTTTTCGAACTTATTCTGTCATTTATCTTGACGACATCGGTAAGAAATTTTTTTTGCTCAAGGTAGAAAAATCGACAATAATAATTCAACTAAACTATTATTTTGTCCAAATTTTTTCTTATAAATATATCGTCGCTATGATTGCAAAAAGATTTACTGTGATTATGGTTTATCGTTATGTGACTTTAGTTTTCTGTTATGTGACCATTGGAGTGCAGGTATGTGAATTTGTTGCAGTTGTTCGATTGGTTTCTTGGTTTTTTTTTTGTTGAATACTTGATGTATGTTAATTTTGTTACATTTTTGTTAGTGCTTTTGTTGAACTTCTCGGTGTCCTTGTCTCCTTGGCTTTCTTTGTCTCCTTGGCTTCCTTTGTTCCAGGTAAGTCTCCTTGGCCTCCTTTGTCTCCTTGCCTTGTTGTGGCTGATGCACACACAAATAGGAGACTAGCCAGCAATGTAGGAGGTTTTTTCCACATGTTGTGGCTAGGAGGGTTCGAAAACAATTGAATTGTAACAGCTAGGTGTCAATACCTCAGCTGACTATTTCATTTAGATTATTTAGATTTGTAGAAGTCGAATAGTTAGATTCGATCCATCTGTCATGTTTCAGTTAGTTGAATTATTGTAATTAGGCTTTTGATTTTCTAAACGGTCCTCACAGAGGAACCGAAGAGACACATTGTAATGTATATAAATTGTACTCCTCGGATGTATTGAAAAGGAGGAGAGGACGAGAGGAGAGATTTCTGCAATAAAATCTATGTGTTAACAATTGCTTCCAGTTAAATAATTTCAGTGCTCATTGGCCATCGAATTGTGTCGAATCTTTATTTGTGAAGAATTTGTTTAACTGTGAGGCGATTGAACTCTGTGCATATATAATTACTGAGTTGAACTATTGTGTAGATTCCGCATCCCTCTGTCTATTGTTTCTCTTAAAATTGTTCGAATAGGCTCTGTTGAATAAATCTCCACTCATAGAAGAAGTTTGTGTAAATTGTGGTCGACTAACTCTATCCTAATGATAGTGAAAATCCCGTCGGAAGAGAATTACATTTGTTTGTTGTTAATTGGAAAACCTGCCGAGGATAGACCTGAGTTAACTGAATAAGAAGGATGGCGCGACCCCGAATTAACTTTGGTTAGTCACTATTCCAAAACCGGGAGTGGATTGCGAAACCAGACTGCCCATATCGGACCGCTTTTGCAGAATAAGTGGTATTTCCAAATTCAGAGTGATTCCATTGAGTGCTCGACACGTGGCAAAGGCGGGACCCCTGAAACTGCTCTCACTGCGCGCCATCGCACGTTAACGTTCGACCAGGGAGGCCGCGCGATATCGTTGAACGCCGTCGATCTGGGAGGAAGCCATCAGACGGTGGTCGCTTTCGGAAGTAGACCGGAGGATAACCAAGATACGGCGCGAGAATTTGATTGGACTATTGATCATAGATGTGGGGCCCGGAGCCAAAGGTCTATTACAAAGTCATTTATTCAAAAAGGATTGGGCTATTAATATAAAGTTCAGAGATATAATTTAATTTTCAAAGGTTGTTGATAATGTTTATTTATCAAATTCCTCGAATTTGTTAAATAAAATTCCAAGAAAAGAAAGAAGACCACGTGGAGGAAAACTAAGTTAATAGAGGAAAGTGCTGACAGAGCCACGAGAAGAGACCATCTCTCCTTAGCTAACTTTGAGTTTTGTTGCTGTCATTTCTTTTCTGTGAGTACATTCCAACTTGCTATGTTATAGTAAATCAATTTACTTCCTCTGCATTGTATATCAATGCATGTCACTGCATCCTTAGGAGAACTGCCTTTAATCATGCCAACCTACAGAATATAAATACTAATTTTAAAATTCAATCCCTTGGTATCTGGAAACTTAATATGATCAAGAATTAACAATGGAAGCTAGAATTTTCCCTCTTACCCCACATATTTTTGTTATTGTATGTGAAATTTACAAGATTTATTTCATCTTTCAGCATCTTAGATGAATTTTCTTTCTTTCACAATGCTTTAGTCTTCTGTACAAAAAAAAAAAAGAATGTAATTTTACGATATTTTGAGGAGCTATGTTCTCGCTCAATTCTACACAACCCATCCCTGTGATGAATGCATCATGCTCCTGCATAGGCTGGAACTTTAATTCCATCCATTCCTTTACTAATAATAAAAAAATTTGTTGTCATTTTTGTGTTCTCGTGAAACCTTCGCGGAAGAAATAGTCCTAGCTCTGTCATTTGAAGGTTTTATCACCTGACACTTTAATATTTAATCACCCCGGTTGTGGATAAGTTTGTCCAGGCCTTGACACGTCACGCTGATGCTCTAGAATTACATGTTACCCCAAGTTTTTACACATCACCCCAATCCCTTAACAATTCACATCACCCTGGATTTTTAAGGACCAACTTTGTTTAGGAAATGTTGGTGAAGGTTCTTTTGGGGAATCTATCCCTTGACGAAATTTTCCAACAGAACTAAGGTTTTATTCCCTAGCACCTATCAACTAACATACTCCCATGGTTTCAAAGAAAATTAAGTTTCAACCCTCTGTTCGAAATATTTTCTGCTTATTAGGTCGGTTTCTGTGCAATAACTAACTCCAGTATGTGTGTATGCAATAACTAACTAACTGAAGTATGTCTCTATACCATAACTAACTCAAGTATGTTTGTATGCAATAAATAACTCCAGTAAGTGTAAAGCCTATGCGCTTTACTGAACATGTTCAATCAATTTGGGCAAGCGCAAAGATCCCTTCCACTTACTAGGTGAAAATAACCTTAGTATTGGAATACCGGAAAAGAACACTGACTTTTCTCTACGTTTTTGTCCTTCTATATTACAATATTGTCTTTATGTCTTATTTATTTTTCAGTGTTTTCTAAAGTAGAAAAGATTAATTTAATTTTATATACGTCCCAAGATTTTGAGTTCAGAGTAAAAATTAAGTTTCAACCCTATGTTGGAAATATTTTTTGGTTATAGGTCGGTGTGTATGTAATAACTAACTCGAGTATGTTTTTATGTACTAACTAAGTCGAGTATGTCTGTATGTAATAACTAGCTTGAGTATACAATATTTATGCTTTATTTAACATGTTCAGTCAATTTGGGCAAGTGAAAATATCCCTTCCACTTACCAGGAGAAAATAACCTCACTATTGGAATACCGAAAAAGACCAATGACTTTTCTCTACAATTTTGTCTCTTTATTCTAGTATTTCCTTTATCTGTTATTGATTTATCAACATTCTATAAAGTAGAAAATATTATATACATCCCGAGATCCAAAGGTTAGAGTAAAAATTACAATAATCAATAATTTCCTGTTGAAATTCTTCAGTGCAGTTGCCATTTATTTCCATGTTTCAACCTATAAAGAGGTCAATCTCAAGAAGTAAAATTCATGATTTGATTTTTATCGAATTCTTCTTATATTTCTTTAATTTGTAAATTCAATTACACTTCATTCTTCATTTTTTAAACTGAATTCTTTCTAATTTCGTGAGGTTTGGAAATCAATACATATAGTTGTCATTTCTTTCCATGTTTCAACCTATAAAGAGGGGAAATCTCAAGAAGTAAACTTCATGATTTCATTTTTATCAAATTCTTCTTATATTGCTTTAATTTGTAAATTGAGTCACACTTCATTCTTCATTTTTTAAACTGAATTCTCTCTAAATTCGCAAGATTTGTAAATCAATATATATATATATAGATATCCCCATTTTTTCTTGAAAATTATAATTAATTTAAAGAATCTCATTTCCTCTTCTTTTATGGTTTTTTCAACACATTTCCAATAATTAATAATTTATCTCTTGAGATTTTTATGTTTCAACTCTCTAATTCTCTGACTATACCCAATTTTATATTATTTTTAATGATTTATTTGAATGATAATCTACCTATTTCTGTTTTCATTACAACTATTGATAGATGTTTGATGATGCTAATATATGATGTTGTTATGTGTTATTATTCTAAAGTATTGTTTATATATATGTTGAATCAATTTGCTTCAGGTATTATATTCAATATCCTAAGTTTGTTCATTTTTGCACTGAATAATCCACTGTTTACAAAAAAAAAAAAAAGCACACATGTACTTCGATTTGAATTGACCTTTCGTGCATTAAAAAAAAAAAAATGTGTAGGGAGAAGACAATAAAAATAATAGCTCCGCTTAGCACAATACACTTTCCATAAAAAATCTATCATAAAATTAAAATTTAATGGAAAATAAATTTTCTTGAATTCCTATGATAAAAAAATTCATGCAGTGTTGTTATGACTCTATATCTTACCACCCGTGGATGACTTGCAACCATATTAAGTTTAGAATATTTTAAGTTTTCAAGTATTATATTCAGTCCCGTAGGTGTGTTCATGTTTGCACTGAATAATCCCCTATTTAGGAAAAGAAAACATGATTCATATCATTATCTTTGAACTGGTCCTTTCATGCATAAGAAAAAATGTGGGGAGGAGGCAATAAAAATAATGGCCCCTCTTAGCATAATACACCTTCCATAAAAAATTTAATAGAAATTTGAACTTCAATGGCAAATAAATGTGCTTAATTTCCTACGATAATAACTTCCATCGAGTGTTGTTATGACTCCATATCTTACCACCCATGGATGACTTGCAACAATATTAAGTTTTCAAGTATTATATTTAGTCTCGTAAGTGTCTTTATTTATGCATTGAATAATCCCCTCTCTAGAAAAAGAAATCACACATATACTTGGATTTGAATTGGTCCTTTCATACATAAAAAAAAAAAAAAAAACTTTAGGGAGGAGACACTAAAAATACTAGCTCCTCTTACCACAATACACCTTCCATAGAAAATCTAACAGAAATTTGAACTTCAATGGAAAATTAATTTGCTTAATTTCCTATGATAATATATTCCATCGATTATTGTTATGACTCCATATCTTACCACATGTTGATGACTTGCAAAAATATTAAGTTTACACCTCTACAACTATTGGTATATGTTTGATGATGCTAATATACAATGTTCATATGTGTTACTATACTAAAGTATTTCTTATATGTATGCTGAATAAATTTCCTTAAAGTATTATATATTGAGTCATGTAAGTGTGCTCATTTATGCACTAAATAATCCTCTATTTAGGAAAAGAAATAAAACACATACTTATATTTGGATTGGTCCTTTCATGCATAAAAAAAATTAAATTTATCTAGGGTAAAACATTGTACTTAATTTCAAATGATAATAAATTCCATCGATTGTTGTTATGATTCCACATATTACCACCTGGGGATGACTTGCAACAATATTGAGTTTACAATTTCAAATTGCATGCAATCATAGGAAGTATGATTAGCATGATTCAAGAAACATTTTTGGTGCCTAGCAGGATAGTGGGTAACATATTAATCTTTCTTGGGGACAAGTGCTCCCTATGGGATTGCTTGAGAACCATAGCATCTCATCATGAAATGAGGTGATTCCAATTTAAGTTCATATTCCAATGTAACCACCTCAAAATTCTATATAAATGATGTCCCTTCCCCTTATTCTTCATAATCATGGAGAAAGAAGAAACATCAAATATTGGATACATCTAGGTTTTTCCCTCTTTCAATGCTAGTTCGCAAGCCAATTTGAGAACGTGCTAGTCAAAACAATTCTAGCTCACAACCCAATTCAACAACTTGCTAGTAAAACAAAAAATTAGTCCTTTTAATAGGTGGCCCACCATAAAATTTCTCTATCTAATTCTGAAAAACATTGTTGCAATTAATATATCCATCAACCTTCACCACAACCTCTAGTTACATTTTCATGTTAGGATAAATATATCTATTAGTAGATCTACTGAATTTCCACTTATTTATTTATTTATTTATGATCAACCATTTTTATATATATTTTCTTATTAGATCAAACACCTCACCCCTTATAGACTTTCCATCTCCAAAACCATAAAATTTACCAATTTATACCTTGAACAAAAAAACCATTACTGGTCTATAGTCATCATTGATGAGTTTATCTAAATCCATCAATCTAGTTTCATTTCCATGTGGATCATAACTATCACATATTGTAGAATCCTTAAAATAAACCATCTATGATTTGGGATAACTACGTCTTAGCTACCATTCAACAAATTCAACATTTTTTCCATCTTTACTTCAAGATATCCCTCATCTTCTTGTTTCTCATGTCCCTATTTTGTTTGGATAGATAGCATGAGAATATGATGTAAAATGAAGATGGGTTTACCACATAATAACTATACATATTCATTTGAAAGATTTTGATCCTCAATAATCTAATCCAAAATTAATTTTTTATTATATTCCTCAGCATTGTAACCAAAATATTCAAAAATATTATGGGGTTTCACTTGTTGCATATCTGTGGTAATTCTCTCTTCCACCCTATATTCATGGTGGTATTAAATTTTGTAATAAAGAAGGTTTTCTTCCTCAATTTCATCAATGATATTTTCCTATCCATTATTGTTGCCACAAAAGTGTTATTTTGGGACTATTATTTGGGATGACTACGTGTCTGTTACCATTCAAAAACTTCAACATTTTTTCTATCTTTTCTGCAAGATATCCCTCATCTTCTTGGTTTTCATGTCACTATTTTTGTTTGGATAGAACACATGATAATATGGTCTAAAACAAAGACGGGTTTACCATAAAAGCACTCTACATATTCATTTGAAATATTTTTTTCCTCAATAGTGTAATCGAAAAATATTTTTCAATTAGCTTTCTAGACATTCGAACCAAAATATTAAAAAATATTATGGTACTTCACTTGTTACATATCTGTGGTCATTATCTCTTCCACCCTGTATTCATGGTGGTATTAAATAGTGTAATAAATAAAGTTTTCTTAATTTAAACAATGTTTTCCTCTCCATTATTTTTTCCACAAAAGTTTTATTTTGGGTCAACACATACATTAACATACTTTGGAAAAAGAAAAAAACTAACAACTTTCTCTTTGATCCAAAGTGTCAATATCTTCAAGGAGGATAATGATCCTTCTTTTATATCACATTGATGAATCTCTTTGACAAAAATGGATAAAGTCAGCCTTTAAAATTTAATCCTATATCACTTATGCACAAAAACATTAAATTTGAAGATAGATTCAATTTATACCTTTCTCACAATGGAGCTTTCAAGAGGAGTTGTTAATGCCTTCCCAATGGTTTTTGTTACATGTCACAATCATAAACTCTTAAAAATGTGTAAGAAAAAGGTATTTGTCTGTCAAATGCATTCACCTATGTGGAAAGGTACATTCAAGGTTGAATTTCATCCAATGTCATATTTTGGGAAATGGTGGGAAATTGACTTTATCTCCAGTAATGGTGCCACAAAATGTTAAAACAAATCTCACTCCTCTCAAGATAAAGTACAAAATATTAAGTGTGATACCTATTACACATAATACACCTCATAGGGGTCCACTATTACCTCACCAAACATAATAACACATCTCAAACTATCCTTCCTACTACCATGAAGGCATAGTTAATAGATAAATTGTTTTATGCATGGTATATATTAGAAGTGGAACATAGATAACCATTTAAATAACAATAACACATCCCGAACTACCATAAATAGATGTCAATGTATTCATTAAATATTGATCTAGCTATGATGTGGTTAGGCTAGGATGTGTTGTTACTCTTCTTTTCATTAGCCGTAAACTATTATAAAACTTTTAGCTAAATCCAAGGAGGGTCCTACTATTTTTGGAAACCATGTATGTCATTTCTCCAATAAACTAAGGAATTTGTAATAGATTAATTTCATATTTTATTGATTTCTTTTCAGGTATCAGAAAGCCCACTAAAAATGGTTAAAAATTGGACATTATGCATAGATGTTTCTTGTTATCCCAATCCATGGCAAGTAGTGATTACTTATGTGCTATGCAATATTACAATGAAAAGAGTCTTCCAAAGTAAAATGAATATACCTAGAAGAACAAAAAACAATGAAACATATTATATTGCATTGATAGAAGACTTAGGAACAACTAGGGAGTATGGATCCAACGGAATTGTATTTTTGACCAATTCTAAACTTGTGTGCAAGAAAATGATAGGCGTGTACCAAGTTAAGAAGGAGAGGCTAAATTAAATGCATGGAAAAGAAAAAAATATTTCTAGACAATTTCAATAATTTAGTATAAGACATTGTGAAAATGTTAATAGGATGTCTAGTGATCTATTGTATGGGGAAATTCCAATTCCAGATTTATGTGTCAAAGATGAATTAGTGTTAAGAAGTTCCTCTCCATCAAAATTTATTGATTGAAATTGTAAGATATATTTGATATGTGTGTGTGTTTTTTAGTTATAAATGTGTCGTTTTTAATGACCATGTGTTTTTTTCAATTATATAGCAAGTGTGCCCCCACTATGTAAGCACAGCTTGGTGAACTTCATGTTTTAGAAAATTTTGTATTTTATATTGAAAATGTGCACGACTTCAACAAATTTCTCTTTAAATACCAAATTTAGTTTTACACATCAATTTGTTCTTCAAGTTTTGTGTTTTACATTTGTGTTCAAGTTGTGCTTCAACATTTTTGTAAATTATATCAATTTTTTGAATTCTTTAAATATTTTTACATAGTAATTTTAAAAAGAAGTGTAAATTCATGAGGTAAAATTTTAACTATAATGTATATATGTATTTGTAGATATCCATATATATCTTTCATGAACATTTTGCACATGATTCTTCAAGGCAAGCATCAATAGAGTCTCACACATCTATGAGAGAGGGGATCTTTGATCAAAGAGAATATGAATTGAATCAGGGAATTTCCATCATGATCGTGGTATTTATATTAAATGTACAATTTTTTAAATGATATTTGAATATAATCTTATGCACATACATGTGTATAAATATGGAATTAACTTTTATCAATTTAGCGAGCTAAATTAATTCTTGATAAATTTCATTTTTTTATGAGTTGGGATGAAAAGAGTAACAACTCGGTCAATGGAGGGCCATAGTTCACATCTATAGATATATCTATATATTTAATTTTAAATGATATATAGGTAGAATCATATATATATATATATATATATATATATATATATATATATATATATATATATGAATTGATTAAAAAAAATATTTTATTTATGAAGCTTCACTCTCATTGTGTGAGGGTGATGGCACACATTCCCATGGTGGCAAATCAATGGGTTGTAATGTTGGTGCTCAACCATCTCTGGGTGGGCATGATGGTGCTCAGCCATCTCTAGGTAGCCACCAATATTATTCTTATTATCATGATCATCATTTTGTTAAATCATATAATTTTTTTATGTTAAAACAAATTTGTAAATTTGTTCACATGTTTTATTATTTATACATAATTTTATATACTGATGAAGAAGGTAAAAATGTTTCTTGAAAAAGAATTAGGAGAAATTGTACAATTCAAGAAGAAGTTTGTATACCAACTACAACTTATCCATCTGAAATTCCTTATGAATTAACTTCAGAAATAAACATCCAACAATGTACATTATAGAGGTGTGAAGGTATTTATTCAAATTTGAGGAAAGAACTTGGGATTTTTGAGCTCCCTACAAAGAGACAAGAAACCTTAGAAGCAGGTGTGCACTCTCAGAGAAAATTTTTAGATGTCTACAAGAAGATTCAACACACCATGGATAGCTTTATAGAAATGGTGAGGCATAGAAAGGAAGGAGTAATGGGTGCCGATACATGGGTCAATGTTAAAAAAAGTGTTACAAAAGAAATCGAAAAATATATGTTTTATTTCAATGTAGGGCCGAAAATAAAGATGTTGAAGGTGAAATACTTCAAGAACCCTAATATAGTGAACCATTTTTATGATAGGAACCTTGCAACCTATCGAAAGCTGCCATGGAATGACGAGGTTCAAAATTATTTTGCAAATTTATTTTATGCAGAATCCTTTTTTTGGTCCTTGGAAAGGTTGATTATATGATCTTAAGGACACTAAGCGTGATACTGATTTGCCTTTCCCTTAGCAACCTTTCTTATGTTGACCCGCTAGTGTGGAAACTTTGTGGTCATAGATGGATGCTACTTCTCAAATTATTCAAGAAGAAAGGGATGTCATCACAGACAATGTTCAATCTCGATTTGGTAGAATTGATCTTGGTATGAATCAACGAAGAGCAGGAGATAATGAACGTAATAGTTTTATATATAAAATAGATTGGGAGATAGATACCATGAATATTGAGCAGCTTAGAACATATTCAAATGGTTGTCTCAATTGTTGGAAAGACTTAATTCTTTAGGAGGAAGAGGGGGTGGGATCTGTATGTGTTAGTGGTTAGAGTGGATATTTTAATGTAATTTATAATTTACATATACATGTTTATTTGTATGTGTTAATCTAACATAAATTTATCATATGTTCACCAGTTTCAGTTTACATGCTTGTTGAATGAAAATTTTGATAATACCATGGTTCAAGCTTAAGGTTCTTGCAATCAATATTATATTTTGGGAAATGTTAGCTTTCTTAAGAGTTAATGATGTTGATTATGAGGACATATTTTTTCAAGATATAATTATGTGTACACTGATATATAATTAAATTTTAACATATTCTGATTTTTCTCGACGCTTTTGAAATGACGCCACCCTCATATTTCATGTTAGGAGATGTGCCAAATATTCCCTTCTCACAAGAATTCAAATTTTCACTTAAGTTTTGTTATACATTGAAGTGAAAGTTTCATTAAAAAATGAGATATATCAAGTTATTTTACAGTTTTATAATTTTTAAATTCTAGGTTTATGGAGATGATTTATGTTCTCTAAGGACTTTAGTGATGGTGTTGACAATGAGTATAGGAACATCCAAACAATTTGAATTAGTCGTCTAACATTGTTTTTAATAAATTGCATGAGTTTATGAATTTTCATTTGAATTTTTTTCAAATTTTAATATATATATTTTTCAGTTTATCCAAGAGGGTGCGATGTAGGGTGAACACTAGATGGGGACAATGGAGGGGGAACAACATGAGGTATTGGATGGAATTTTTTTATTTATTTTTTATGAAACTACATTCTCATTCAATTTTAAAACATTAAATTTTAATTTTAATGTACATAAATTTCATATATATATATATATATATATATGCAATTACACATGTTATACAAGGTCCCCATGATTCAAATGAGAGCACAAGGATGTTCATGGAACATATATTTCAGTCAAATTCTCTAAATTGATGCAACATTTTATTTGACAATATTTTTGTAGTAAATGTTATATTTATTTTTTTCTAACTTGATGAAAAACATTATTTGAGATTCTTTTTGTATAGTACATTCTATATTTAATTCTATTGAATGATATAAATTTTGGACACATATTGAATCTAGAACTCTTTAAATTATGATTTAGTATAATGATGCTAATTTTGAAGTTTATGTACATTTTGCATGGTACAATTTGCATGATGCATGGTTTGATTCTTAAAACTTGGTTTTACATATTACGTTCGTGAATATGTAGCAATGATTCAAGTACATTTTTATTTATTCGGTACATTTTGTGTGATCATGTTGTTATAATCTTAGTAGATGATTCTCATATTTTGTTTGAATTTTTTTTTTCACTTGTTATTTAAAATGAATCTATTAAAATTGAAAATTACAAAACACATGGTACATTATGGATTGAAGTTGAATCTTATAATTAGGTGTATATGTCTATAAAAGGTGACAGGTAACTTTTAATATAAATTTCTTCATACACAAACGTATTATAAAAGATGACTATATAATTTGCATGATGTGCATGTGGTTTGATGCTTCTAAAGGTTTTACATATTCAAGTTCATGAATATGTTTCTATGAAACTAAATTTACATTTAATCGGTACATTTGGCATCAAATCATTCTTATTTTATGTTAGTAGATGACTCTTACATTTTGTTTAAATTTATTTCAATGTTTCAAAAGTTATAATTTAAAATTAATTTGTTAAAATTGCAAACTACAAAACATCTAGTACATTTTGCATTTGAACGTGAATATTATAATTAGGTACATAAATTTCTATAAAAATCATAAAAATTTAAAATTGCATTAAAAAATCTGGTATACAACATTTTTCATTAATTTTAGATTTCAGACTTTTGTTATCCATAAAATTGATAAATGCCTTTTCGGATTAATCACATTATTATGATTTGGTCGACTTTTCGAACCAACTAATGTGGTTCATCCTCGTGAAAAGGTGGATTAATATGAATAACACATTTATCTATTTTGCATTAATGTATAGAAAGGCTACTATGGATGCTAGTTGATAGTTAGCTTAAAATATTAACTTGTTTTAATATACACAAACAAGTACTAAATAAAATTGCATTATAAAACATGGCCCACAATTTGCATGATGTATGGTTTGATGCTTTTAAAGGTTTCACATATTTAAGTTCATGAATATGTAAAAATGAAAGTAAACTTCCATTTAGTTGATTTGCATTTAGTTGGTACATTTTTCTTTCAATCTTTATTATAATTTGTTACGATATGATTCTTGGGTTTTGTTTAAAGTTTTTTCAATTTATTTAAAATTTGAATCTAGTAAAATTAGAAATTACAAAACAAGGTACACATTTTTCATTTGAATGAATATTATAACTTGTTGTAGATGTATAAACAATTATAACTTAAAACTAAATTCATGTATGAAATCGTTTAAGACCAAATACTTAATGTAAATATAATTTAGTTGTCATGCATGCGAACATAATATCAATAGAATCAAATCCTAAATACACTTGTACATAATAGGAAATATACATATAACTTTATAACTTAGTAAATTATTAAGAATGTACAACTTAAGAGTGAAAAAAAATAAAGGCTAACAATGTACTTGAACTCTAAGTTCTCCAAGATGAATCCGTGAAGGGCTCGATGTTGCAGGGAAGGCAACAATATTGGATGACACAAAGATCCCACCCTTGGTGAATCCACCTGATGGTGTACAGTTTTGGTTTTGTTGTGGTCGGAAAGAACAACTACTTCATGGCCTTTGCTAAAATGAGGTTCCTTTGACTCCCGCTATTGACAATGAGCTATACCGGCAAACCCTTTACCGAAATATGGGAATGGAAGAGGTGCTCCTCCTCCTCTAGATCCTCCAGTTCCTCCTTCTGGATCTTCATGGTGGCAACGGTGGAGTTGGGCTATACATAAATAATTTTCTTCCCTTGGTCACTCCCCTTGTCAAATTTTGATTCAGAGTGAGAGGATGGATCTGATTCAGAAGCCTTCATATTAGCCTCGAGTGACTTCTTAGCCTGACACTCACTTGTGTTGTGAGTGGAGCTCTTATAGAACTCACACCACTTTCCCATATACTTCTTTAGCTTCGTGATGTTTTTCATTGCATGAGGCTTCCACGACTTAGCCTGGGTGCCCCGAGTTGGCTTTGCCACTATTTTTATGGTTTGGGGGCACCTTTCCATTGCTTTTGATTCATGGATCCAAAGTCTCCATTATTCTGTTTGAAATTATGCTTAATTTTGGGAGCATACTTGTATGTTTCACTAAGCAAGGAGAGGTCGAGGAACTCCATTTACTCCAGAATATATCTATGCAGAAAAATGTTGTACTTTAGCACCAAATGTTTCTTCGAATATTTGATACCCAATTTTTTGCACAGGGTATGGAAAAAATTCATCAACTAATTCACATGTTCATCCCTTTGCTCTCGCAGCATAGTCCATTGTATGTACATGTCCTCATAGATCCCCACAACATAATATTTTTCCTTGATGGCATCTTGGAAATAATTCCAAGTGGGTATAGCAGAAAATAGAGAGGGTTCCCTCTCTTCCTTTTGCCAAGAGTAGTTTTCCCATAAGACCTTGACATAGGGGGAAACTTTGAGGAGTGCAAAATTAATATTTTCTAGATTGGAAAAGTCATGAGCCAAGAAACACCATTCGAATAGCTCAACCACCTATATATGATGTCTACATCTATTTTTCCCTCAAATATGGGCATGTGAAAGTTTACTTATACATTAAAAGGAGTTGCGCCTTGAGAGTGGCTATTAGATGTAGATATGCCACCAGTGGGTAGTCATTGAAGAATATGGGAAAAATTATCCATTATTGTGTTCCTTTTTTTCTCGAGGGCCTCTTCAAGAATATTTAATATGATCTCCTTCTCCCTCATCTTTCTTTTCTTCCCCCATGGGTTTTCATCAGGGTTTGCAAGGCTAACCTTTCAAAGGTTCAACCATGTCGATCACTAACTCCTTATACCCCAACCTCATTTGGGACATACAAACAACGATTGAGAAAGAGCAGACCAGTCTGATACTACTGATCCAGACTTATGCATGAATACACTAAAATACATAAATACACGTAAACGCATAGATGCAATAGAAATAAGACATCATTTCATTAATATCACATAACTGAAATATGCTTACACACATAATGGAAATAAGCTAGCTAGGGCGCTGGTAGCTTATCTCTGAGAAGATATGTGGAGCTATATCCCTCTAAAGTGTGTTACATTGAGGCTCGAATACCTATTTATTATTTAGAAACAATGGAAAACCCTAAAAATCCAAAATCCTAACCCTAGGAGATGAAACACCAAACTATGGGCCCCATTGGGGTAAACTGGCACATCAATTTCCTAGGGTCGTAAATTTGGCATATGATCTCTGTTTGATGCACCTGATATCTCGTTAGAAATATCTATCCAAAGACTAAAACCATTAATGGAAAATATCATGTCAAATACTCATAATTGAGTTGAAACAAGTTTCCCAAAAAAATCTCGTTTAGGGCCTCAAAACGGCTCCGGAAGCTCAAGATGCGAAAATTACCAAAAATAGTAAATTGTGCTACAATTAAGGAAAGTGAAAAAATGAAACAAACAATGGTGGGGGTCCAATTTGAATACGTGGGTTGTCCACCAATATCAACCTAGATCGGGATCTCATCATTTACATATAATTGTAATCGAAATTTCTAATGTTTGTGTAATGCTTTTTGTCAGGTCCCTAATTCTTTTGCCATATGTTTTGCCAAAAGATTTTCTTTAGTACTTGATGGAACCACTTCCATTTGTATTACTCTACATTCATTTATATCACTTTTCTTTCTATTTCTTCCAATTGTTTTAATAGTACTATTTATATTTGGTATCATTTTTTCCTTCATTTGTTTATCTTTCGTTGATTTCTGAATACCCAATAGAGTCATTGCTTCTTTTAATTTATTTGATGTTAAGAGACTTCTCAAAAATTGGGCTTGAACTACCACATTTTCATCTTTGAAGAAATTATCAGCAATGAGTTTAACATGATATTGTATAAGACGATCAACTATTTTATCTCCATATGTGTCAGTGTCAACATTTTCTAACATCTCATCATCGATATTGATTTTAGTTTGTACATATGAGAATTGAATGTATAAATTAGGTATAAATATTCAATAAAGAGTAAAATTAAAAATAGATTTTGAATGAAACTAAAACTAATGAATATGTATAATTTCAATCATACACGTGACATATATATACATACCTGGTGATTCAATTTCTTCACTTGAATTTCTTTCAACATCTTCAAAAAGATCATCAATTATTGGTTCAATATCTTTTTCACTTTTCTTTTCAAAATTTTCAATCTCATCATCAATGTTATGAGGAACATCTCTCTCTAATTACATTGTAAAATATATTTCAAATAATTCCATCAATAAAAATTAAGTTTCAGAATACACTAGTTAATTTTTAAATATAATTTATAATATTTAAATTTACATAGCTTCTTTGACCTCTACTTGAGGTTGATTTTTTCTTTCAATATTTTAGCGTTCTTCTTTAATTTTTTTGTACTATTATCTCTCTTATTCTGTATGGGCCTCAAGGTTTCTTGTTTGCTCATATTTTCTCTTGCAATTTCTTTCACTTCCCATGATAATTTATTCTCTGCATATTTTTAAAAGCCAACCCCAAAACGTTAATTTCAAAATCCTGCAAAAAAAAAAAATCACTTTCATAATGTGGACAAAATGCTCACTTTCAAAATTGAGACAAAAAATCACTTTAAAAATTCATCACAAAATACTTAATTAAAAAAAAAAAACACTTTAAAAATTCAGCGCAAAAGACTTACTTTAAAAAAAAATCACTTTAAAAATTTAGCCCAAAATACTTTCCGTAAAAAAGAGTCCAAAATATGTTCCTAAAAATGAAGCTCAATTTTTTTTTTTTTTTAATTTAGCCCAAAATATTTAGTTTGAAAATTCAGTCCAAATGAAAAAAATGTGAGAAAATAATGTTTCAATTTCGTTTAGTTATAGACTTTGATGAAATTTTTTTTGGAGGGCCCTTATCATTTCTTTTTTGTTGCTGATGGAATGAGCAACCAAAAGTTCGACAAAAATTTTCTTCTGTTTATATTAACAAAACGCGATGCCGAAATTTTTTTGGCAAAATTACTAAAAAGGTTTGGCCAAATTAAAACGTTTGCAACACCGCAACAACTTCAGAACCAATACTAGAATTTATAGAATTGAATCTACTTTGAGAAAATATAACTTTTATGGAATTTCATAGATATTTACTAATTTTAATTAATTTTATAATTAAATGGTTTCAAAAAAATTCTGCAGGTCATTACGATTCAGTAAAATCAAAATTTGTATCTTCCAAAATACAATATAAACAAATTTGAAAAATGTATGGTTCATTACATTGGTCCATATTCTGTAATGAGTAGATTTATTTTTAGTTTATAGCTAATATCTTGATAAACTTGATGATAAACTAAACATAGTCAAAATCTATAGCTTTTTCATATTGGTTCAGTTCAAAAAATTCTAGTAATTATGATATGCATAAGTTGGTTTTGCAAATATAATGATATCAAAGCAGAGTCTTTCTATAATGTTTCAACAAATTTTTTTTTTTCAAAAACACCAAGTTAACAAAGAATACACTAGCATTAAAAAACATGATTTTTTTATGAATCTCTTGGTTGTTAAAGAACACACACTCAAAGAGTTTTTAATTTGACATAAAAATTGTGAATAAAAAAATTAGAAAAAATAATTAATAGAAAGCCAATAGAATTTCTAACATGCTTTTTTTTTAATTTTAAAAAGAAATTCTAAATGGAAACATTTTTTTAACTTGCCTAGAGTTGAAGAAATTCTAAAAATTCTATTTTTCTTAAAAAGAAAAAGAAAAAAATGTAACCAAACTTCACATTTTCACCTTTCCTCCCACAATTATCATTAACCCGTCATTTTTCTATTTAGAGGAATCCAATCTAGTTACTACCCTAATGTCTTTTTCATCATTCCAATGAGCCCTCAGGTTAGTGACATAATTTTTCATTCCTTAAATGAAAAGAATTTTCCTACAAGCAAAAGAGCCTTACAATGCATTTCCTCACAATGATAACCTTTGAACCATTGCATACAACAACTCCACGGATGGAAGGAATATACCTTTATTCTTTTGCACTTCATGTAATAAGGTCAGTTACAATTTACATGATTACTTAATTTAAGAAAAATTCTATATTTTTTTAATTTGAAAAGATGATTCAAAGTTATTATTTATATTATATAAAAAATAAAATGAATATAGTTAATTTTTATAATATATATTCAGGATTTAAAAAAACAAATATGAAAATAACTTTTTACGCCTACCATAGTATCATATTATTTCTATATCATATTATATAAAAATAATTTTTGTTTTAGATTATGTTTTTTCCTAAAACATTTTTTTACATTTAGGAAATAGTTTCTATTTATACATCGTTTAGTCACCGTAATAGAGTTAATAAAATATTATTTGGATTGTAGATATGGATTTATGCTAGTGAGACAATTGTTTTTATTTATAAATAGGAATAAAGATGAAAAAAATTAATAAATATGAAAATTTATATATTTTTTACATCCAATCATTACAAGAAAAAGACTCTCTAGCGGATGTTTTTGAGGAACCTCACAGAAAAATACCCCATACATTCGTTTCTAGTGGAGTTTACTAGAGGAGGTTGGCAGGCGAGGGTTTTGCGGATGTTTTCCGCTTGGTGCGCTTATCATTAAACATCGCACAGGTGCTCTTGAAACTCGAAAGCACCAGTGCGCACAAAACATTGGCACACTGGACACCTTGTACTCCGTACACACCCGCCTGGTGCGTCGTATTATTGCAGAGCACCGGTGCTTCACAACTCTTTCGCACTAGTGCGTTATAAATCACCACGCCAAAACTGAAACCACCCAGTGTGGTATTAAGAAACCGCACCAGTGCATCATAAAAAAACGTGCCAAAACACAAACCGACCAGTGTGTTCGTAAAAAACAAAATCGTTGCACCTATAAACCATGCGCACTAGAAAAGGGTAAAATAAAGAAAAAAATTACGGTGAAAAACCTAGATTTTTCATTGTTTCAGTGCTCCTGAGCTCTCAATTACCGGTGTGCTTTACCATAGAAAGCCACAGTGCACAGAAAATATTGGCACACTGAATACCTTGTGTGATGTACACACCCACCTGTGGCTTCCTATTACGGTAACACACCGGTCACTAATACAAAATGACTAATTAGTTACTAAAAAAATGACTAAAATTTGCATATAAACGACTATTTTTCAATCGGTGACCAATAGTAGCTAATTTACAGTATCTTATAACGTGACCAATTTTTAATCGTTTTTAGCTTAGTCATTAATTGGTTGTCTCAATTTTGTTGTCTAGTAGTATATTTGGTCATTAATTTAGTCATTGATTTGGTCATTGATTTAATCATTGATTTGGTCATTAATTGTCACAATTAATGACCAAATATAGAACAAAATATATTACTAAATGATCACCTGAAAAAACCAATTAATGACCAAAGAAATATGACTAAAATGTTAGTCGTGTTATAAGATACTTTAAATTAGCTACTAGTAGTCATATATATGCAAATTTTAGTCATTGTTTGAAACTAATTAATGACCAAAGAAATATGACTAAATTTTAGTCGTGTTATAAGATACTGTAAATTAGCTACTAATAGTCGTATATATGAAAATTTAGTCACTATTTGCAATCACAAATTTATCATTTGCAGTAGTTATTTACCATTTTTTGGTAGTTTCATATTCATTATATAAATGACTACTTTAGTAGTTTATATTCATTTCATTTACTTTCATTAACAATGGTAATAAGCTACTAAGTTAGTCTTATATTCATTTTATTTGTGTTCATAATTAATAAATATAAACTACTAAATTAGTAATTGCAGATTGATTTTATGTGTTCATTATTAATCAACATACATTAATTATTATGATTTTGCAACTAAATTAAAAAAATAATGTCATACAATGTACATGTTAATCTAATATGAAAACACAAAGCTACATATGTTAATTACAATACTAATTAATATAAAGGGCAACTATAAATAACACATAAATTATATTATATAAAATGTCAAGTATTACAATATGAGTTTCCAACTTAATATTGGTTGGAGTACAATGTACACATGAAATATTGTTTCATCACTTCAAAACATTATCATTCTGTTGCGAAGAAATTGCAGAAGACATTGCAGGTGAATTCACCAACTCTGAAAGCTAGGTCATCAGTCTCTATGTGTGTCTTATGCGGGATATTGCCCTACAGGTACCACTAGACCATTTTTCTTCACTCCCTTTAATTTTCATTTTGTCTCTCTAATGTTATTTTTCTCCTCTTTCTTCAATTCATGCTTCTTGCCATCAATACTGAGTTCCTTCTCTAGCAAAAAAAAAAACAAGATACAATGCAGAGTATAAGACATGAAAGTCGATGAACACTGGAATATAAACTAAAGTAGACTATAAATAATTTATACGATATATACCTCAACATAAGAAATATTTAAGTTAAGAAATATTGTTAATGTCACTTTTCCCCATAAAAGCAAGAAAATCAAACATGCTTTCTTCAGTTGGGAAATAGTGGCCACTATCTAGCCAAATGACTTGCATAAAAAAAATAATAATAATAAAACATCACCATAGAATAAATTTTGTACCTACTATGTTCTCATTGTACAACATTTGTTGATGAAATGTTATCTTCAACTAAAGTAATAAATGAAAATAACACACATTGAGTATTTTGAATTCTCATGCTTATGGTACACTGTAATTTTGATTTTATCCAACATAATCAAACACAGCAGAGCTAGAAATTTCTACTATGAATGTCTCATGCTCTACTTTTGTAGTTGTATCATTTCATCTAGTTATCTTTAAGAAGCAGTGACACTTCAACAATAAAACTAGTCAGTAGAAATCTAATGGGTGGAGCAAAGTATTGCTGACACAAGATTACAACAAGAAACTAAAAAAGAATAATATAAGACTTTGTAAATTCGATACTAACCGGAAATATAGCTTCAATATAACAATCTTCAATCATCGACATACTATTCCAGGGGAAAAGGAATCAAATTCCTAGAAGCCAACAAATTATATCGAGAGAAACACTAATCATGTTGGCTCCACATTCAAAGGTAAAGTAACTGGGACTAGCTATATCAGATACTTTTTAGAGTGTACGGGTAGCTACTAACACCATTAACAAGAATTTTAAAATATATCTGCCATGCATGACCTCAAATGTGGCAACAAATTTGATATATGCATAACCTGTATACATTTCAAAATGCATTGCAATGATATAAGAGTATCAAAATTAAACTACACATAATTACATATTCACTATCCCCTTTTATTCCAAAACAACATTGAAATAACTGTTATAACTTACCCTGAAAAGTATGCCGAAATTTCCATTCATTGTCATGAATATCCTTGGCTGTGAGTTCCTGGAAAGGTGGTTGCTTAGTGAAATCCTGCCCAAAACAAACAAAACTTAATAAGAGACAAATATGACAAATACCCTTACCTTTTGATCCTTCAAAAAATGTAGTCTTCTCTTAAAAAATGTCTAAAATTCTAAGCACTTATCTATTAAATCACAAATAGAACAAAAACTATGGGAAAATAAGAACCGCACAAGTGGAGGACAAAAATTTTCCGCAGCACGTCGTGGCACATAAAACCTATCATCGGTGCTAGTGTTACTTGCAGTGAACGTTTTATAAAAGTAATTCGGTTGCTTGCTTGGCGTGCCAAGGTCAGAACCAAAATAACAATATTTTTCACTTGTTGCACAGTATCATCAATTTTTAGTTCCATGCACAAATGGAACTAGTACCAAAGAATTTCTCACCAAAATTGGAAATTACAACAAAGAACATATAATGAAATTGAAAATGTCTTACAACATTAAGAGGTTGCAATGTCATTTGAGCATATACTTCATCTGTTTACACATCTTCCTGGCATTCAATAAGGTTTTTATTAAATTTTAAATCTTGTATATATAGCGATATGAATAAAAGTGTTCACAACCAAAGCAAGGATGAAATGCAGAGAACCCATGTGCAATGTAACATTGTGAAGTTGGCTTATTTAATTGAGTTGGAAAATTCGTATAATTGGATATATGAGCATCAACCTCCTTTTTTGTTGAAGAAGCTACTTAAAATCACATTGATTATGATCAATTTCATTTTGTAACATTAAAATTTCAAAATATTGGAATCACATTTTATGATGAAAATAAGATAAGCATTCATTATTTTCAGTCATTTGTATCCAAAAGAAGATTGATTAAAAATTAGTGAGAAACAACCTCACCTGCTCATTGTAACCCTATGGAAAATAAACATCCTTGCTCCCAACAACAGGTAAGAACACAAGAGGTCCGACACAGGCATGCCAAAGCTCTGAATTAAGGCATCTCCTTTCCCCTACTTTATGTGACATGAACAAAAAAATTGTCAATTGGATATTCCTTTAGAAACCTCTCGACATTCCAATAGTAATTATGTAAAGTAATATGATATTATGAATGTAAAAATTGCAGTATAAAGCACATTAACTTGACAAATATTCCAGATGACATTATTTTCCATATACATTCATTCTCTCTCTTTCTTCGGTTGTTAAATTCTTTGTCCAGTCAGGTTGGAATTCTGGAATCTGTGAAAATTCTTGAATACAGTTATAAAAAAATCCTATTGTAGTATCATGGTTTATTTCTCCTACTTGATTAAGTTATACAAGTTATTTTCAGAAAGAATATTCAGAAAATACCGAAGTAAACACAACTAACAGCCTACACATGCAGATCCTTTACTGAATATTACGCTCATTCAACAAAGTGACACACTGATTTTTGGGCATAAGTCCCCGAAAAAACCAAAATTGAGAAAACCGATGCAGCAAATATGAGGGTTTATTATTATTAAGTAGATTATGAGTACAACAAATATGGGCACCAAATTTGGTTAACCCGACAGAGAAAAAGTAGATCTACAGCTAACCCACTATTCTAAGACTAAGATTCAGACTGATCCACACCCTCAAATAGGATTTACAAGACTCAACCCAATTCTGACCCTAGAAACCCCAGCGCTGCCCCTGAAGCCCCAGCGTCAACCCTGCTAGGCTCTGCGTGCCCCTGCGCTGCTCAAAAGGGGACTGTGTAACCCCAGAGTGGGTGGTGTATTCCTTACGCTGCCTCTGCAGGCCTCTGCATAACTCTGGAAGCCCTCTGAAGTTGCAGCACTGCCTCTCCTATGCCTGCATAGCGGCTGAAGCCTTTGTGTTGCGCAACTTCTGCGTCATTGTTGTTGTTGTCCTTGCTCCTCCGCGTTGTCCCTTAAAGTTACTCTTCTGCCTCTTTCTAACTCTACTATTCTTCCTTTGAAATGTAAACCTAGTAAGTCTGTCTAAAAATTAACAAATACAAACACAACAGGAAGAGCACAAAACAAACTACTATGTAATCTATTGGAATCCTTCTCCTTCGTGATCACACTAAGAAGGGCCTTTTTGGCAAAATATTATTAAAGGACTGTCTATTAAAGGAACAATTTGGAAAGGGAAATGACTCTCTAGCTGGAAAACTACAACTGTCAAAGTATATTCTACAATTGGCCAATTCTAAAAATTTCAGCAAATGTGTAGTCCGTTAAGGAACACAACAGACGAAAAAATATTATCTTGCTCGCCTAGAAGAATGTGTATAAGGCTTGCAGAGGCTTGGGTCTATGTTATGGGGGATTGGATTAATAAGGCTTTAATGGAAAATATGGTCCAACATATTTTCAAGGAAGAAAAAAAGATCTAAGGAAAACTACACAGGCACCATATCCCAAGAATGTTTTCTCGTCCATCTGTACTTCATTTGATACAACCTGAACATAATTAAGGATTATATTTTTTGGGATAGAAAGGATGGATCCAAGGCTAAGTTTGTGAGAACTCATGGAATTTGAAGATAATGCTCTCTAGCATGGAAGATTTAGCAAGTCCAAAGGGGCCCTTACAACAACCCTTGGCCTCTATTTTTTGGAACTTTAGGTATGAAGTTGAAGATGGACACCTTTAAGGAGAGAAACAGGAAAATATTGGCGGAATTTAGAACCCAGATCAATAGAGATGCAACAAAACTCTCAAGAAAGATCCTAGAAGATTTCAGAATTCCAACGAGGGGGGACAGAATGACTGAAAATGGAGAGCTTCCACGACTGAATTGTACACAGTAAAGAGAGGTCATGAAAGAAGGGGCAACTTAAACAAAACCTGGAAGAAGGTTTGGGTGAAGGAGGACTTGACTAAAGAAAAGACTTTGTTACAGCTATCCACTGAAAAACAACCTAACACAGGATCAGCTCCTGAGGAAAATGCTTCCTTGGCCCTTCTTAATGACCCATTTTCCTCTGCTTCTTATGTGTGAGTACCCCTGCCATATTTGAAGTCATTTTATAGAGAAACATGACCTCATATGGATCTTTCCTACCTTGTTACCTGATCTCTTTCAAAGCTGTCATATGATATCACAATCCCCAAAGCTTAAAGCAATTTGGAAACATGTCGCCAGCTATGGAAACCTAGTAAGTCTGTCTAAAATTAACAAATACAAACAAAATAGGAAGAGCACCAAAACAACTACCAGGAAATCTCTTGGAATCCTTCTCCTTCATGATCATGCTAAGAAGGCCATTTTTTGGCAAAATATTATCAAAAGGATTGCCTAGTAAAGGAACAATTTGTAAAGGGAAATCACTCTCTAGCTTGCAAACTGCAACTGTCAAAGTCTATTCTACAATTGGCCAATTCTCAAAATGTCAACAAATGTGTAGTCCGTTAAGGAACACAACAGACCAAGAAATATTATCTTGCTGGCCTGCAAGAATGTGTATAAGGATTTCAGAGGCTTGGGTCTATGTTATGGGGGATTGGATTAATAAGGCTTTAATGGAAAAGATGGTCGAACATATTTGCAAGGAAGAAAAAAAACTTTAAGGAAAACTACACAGGCACCATATCCCCAGAATGTCTGCTCGTTCATCTATGCTTCATTTGATACAACCCGAACATAATTAAGGATTATATTTTTTGGGATAGCAAGGATGGATCCAAGGCTAAGTTTGTGAGAACTCATGGAATTTGAAGATAACGCTCTCTAGCATGGAAGATTTAGCAAGTCCAAAGGAGCCCTTACAATAGCTCTTGGGCTCTATTTTTTGGAACTTTAGGTATGAAGCTGAAGATGGACACCTTTAAGGAGAGAAACAGAAAAAAATTGAAGGAATTTAGAACCAAGATCAATAAAGATGCAACAAAACACTCAAGAAAGATCCTAGAAAATTTCAGAATTCCAACGAGGGGGGACAGAATGACTGAAAATGGAGAGCTTCTAAGACTGAATTGTACATAGTAAAGAGAGGTCCCGAAAGAAGGGGCAACTTCAACAAAACCAGGAAGAATGTTTGGGTGAAGGAGGACTTGACTAAAGAAAATACTTTCTTACATCTATCCACTGAAAAACAACCTAACACGGGATCAACTCCTGAGGAAAATGCTTCCTTGGCCCTTTTTGATGCCCCCTTTTCCTCTGCTCTTTAGGTGTGAGTACCCCTACCATATTTGAAGTCGTTTTATAGAGAAACATGACCTCAGCTAGAGCTTTCCTACCTTGTTACCAGATCTCTTTCAAAACTAGCATATGATATCAGAATCGACAAAGCTTAAAGCAATTTGGAAACATGTCGCCAGCTATGGAAGTTTGGTTAGAAAGAAACATAAGTATTTTCAGATATTAGTCTATCAGGAAGCCCTTGAGAAAGACTAGTAGCATGTGTGGGGGCATTTATAATTGAAATAGTAAAAGCCACCATGTCTAGAGAGAGAAAATCCCCCAGAAAATGACTGTTGACTTTAAAAACCAAGGGAGCTTGAATCCTCCATCCCTAACAAAGGAAGTGGGACCGGTCGTACATAGTCAAACTAAGAGACAAGGAGGATAGTTAAGACACAATAAACCTATGGGAAAATGTAACAATCTAGCTAAGATAGAGGCATGATCAAGGGATTTAAACTGGCTTTTCGAATAGGATTTCCTCATCTGAATTGGAAGAGGACTTTTCCATAATCGTAAGAGCCTAACGTAGTCAAGGGGCTTATTTTTCACCTCAACCATCCTTTGCTTCTTTCAACGGTCTGGTTCAATAGATGACGAGTACCTTGTGATTGAAGATTATAAGCACCAAGACATCATGGTGAAGAAAATTCTAGAGATAAAGCAAAGAGGTCGTGGAGAGGGGGATGGATATTTGAACCCCTACCTGTGATCCCTAAAAACCACCAAAGCAATAGACCCCCCTCATTATCAGAAAGTTGTGTCTGATAGCAATGGCAGTTCAAAATGGTGTGGAAGGGCAGTTGCATCAAAGGAGTATACAGAACACAGTAATTACGTAAAGGGTGGCTACTAGAAGAGAAATTATAGATAGAGCCAAATGCAAGAGGGAGCATGGATGATCTAATGTTTGACTCAGGATCAAGGAGGAGCCCCACACAAATATACCATATCCAGACCATGAACTTGTTCCTAAACACAATATTGAGTAGCTTCTGGGCGAATCTCTGCTGCAGGCCAAAGTAGCAAAGAAAGATCGATATTTTCAAGCTTCTCAATACTATCTATAACCTCTTTATCCATCTTTAGAATATATGCACGATCGACCATATCCTTTACAGTTCTAAAACCCATATCAGAGAAAGTTCATGATCCTTTCTGTTAAATCTTCAAATAGAATAAATATGTTATTGTAGCTTATAATTTGCAGTATGCACTATTTCTAGCCTAGAAGAAGTCATTATCATGCTCAACAGTGAAGAAACTAGGTTGAACACACAGTTTTGTGTTAGATGGGATAGGTGTAGATTAAGGGTTCTTAAGTCTGATATCAGGTATGGCATCAGCCTTATAGGCTAGGTTTTTGGATTTATTATGTTGTTGGTTTACCTTAAGAGGGACTTGAAACACTAAATTGCTTCAAACTCTGTGAACGTTGTGTATTGATTTTCTTTAAGGACACTTTAAACAATGTCATAAGATGTAATCCTCATCACCAATGCTAAGAGATGAGAAATTAAGTGTTATATGACTCAGTTTCAGAGCATACAGATCATGAAACAATGGTGCAATAAACTTTAGTACTTGACCACATAAAATACATAGATTAATAGTGAGAACTAGAGCCAAGTTTTTATGTCAGTGACAAATCTGCATATGTTGTTGAATTATAAAGTGGGTTGTTGAGCTCATTGTTGCATTTTCTTGAATTAGAAGCTGTTTAAGACTTCATTGTGCAAAACAAACATTGAAATTATCAAGGTGTAACATGCCACATTTCAAACCTTGATGCAGAGTGAGTAAAATGACATACAAGAAATAAATCACATGTGTTGAGGTGTTAAATGAATAACCAGGAAGGTGGTCATACCATGGATCATGCAATATCCACCAAAAATAAAATTAGATCTGAAGGCTTGGATTTAACCCTAGAAATCAATCTCAAATGGCATGAATTGTTCCACTTATTATTAAGTAGGTTGTTCACCCTATTTTCACATTGATTAGTCTTCTTTGAGTGTGTAGATCATAAAGATATCTCGATTCTCAATGTTGAAACAAGTCATTGTAAATTGACCTCAAATGAGAAATATATATTCAATTTTCCCAAGCATGACAACTCAATTAAGTGCTTGTGTTAGATCCAAGATAAGTAAATGGGTGAAATAAAAATATAGCAAATGAAATAACCTTGGATCTAGTGACCTAGATTTAGAGATACAGCAAGAAAAACCCTCCAAAGAATTCAGAGCAATATTCCTTTATCTAATGAATCATCAATAGGGTAGTGCAACCATGAACCCATTACATCTTCACGAATGGAGCTAGAATTAGTTAATGACTCCAGAGTATTATCCTATCCACAAGAGAAGGTTTCCAAGGTAACACAACATCATAATTTTATAGCGTTTTGATAGTTGAGTTGGCAAAGGAAGCTTGACCACTTTGTTCACAGCCTGACCATTTTCCACAGGAGTTCTTCTACATCATGCTCTACATCATGGATTTCTTATGTAGTTGTAGTGTATGCAGTAAAAATCAAGTGAGTAGTTCTCTGGACCAATTATCTCCTTTAAAATTGGATTCCACGACATTGTAAGGCTGAAATTTTCCCAATGTCCTCGCAATACATGAAATCTTACAAAAATCCAACCATAAATTATGTTTACTTCAACAGAGAAGGAGGTTGTTGCCCTCATTAAGAAATGTGGAAGGAATTTGAGAAATCAATTAAAAACAGAGTCCACTTAGTAAATAGAGGGATTTCTATCTTTATTCATCTGTAAAGCCCAACAATGGCACATCCGTAGCTCATGCATGCCAAGCAATGAGAGTAAACGTCGAATATAGTCCCTCTGCAAGAGATTTATGTACTAAAAAATTTGTCCAAAGCCTAAGATGATTATATAATATATATAATACATTTGTAAAATGTCTCATTTGGGAAACCCAACTTAACTCCTAGGACCGTAGTGTGAAAAATATAATGCAAAGCATAGTAGGAAACACAAAAGACTTGTCAGAAATTTTGCCAAAGAAATCAACACTTCTATGGATCAGGCCTATGCTTAACAAATCGAATATGTCGTCTAGATTTTGGTTGGCAATGACATTGAAAATATCATACTTTACAACATAACAGCCAATAGTTATAAACCATATTTTTTATATGGACTCGAGTGGTTAGATTGAACCCATAATGTCTGTCAAACAGCTTAAATGATTGACAATATGCACACCAAATGGACGAATTTATGAGGATGAAAATGAAAATATTTAGTTAGCTGTATGATGTACACAGGCTCCAATTTATTTGGTATACTAATCAGCAACAAATGAAACTGATCAAGATGAAAATATTAGTGTTGGATGAATCCTCTATGATGTTTTGTATTATCATCCAATTATATCTGTCTTTATGCTTTCAAGCAACACATTACAACATAAATTTATTTTTTCTCGAGGTAAACCTGTTAATGTGACCAAAGCATATTCCATTACACATGCAACAGGTAACATTCATTCAAATATTATTCTAAATCACCTGCTAACAATGTGCTACTATAAAATAGTTCAACCACCAAGATTATATAGTCTGGCCATCTGTGATGAGACTGTATAAAATCCAGGAAGCTGGATAGAACACTCGAAGAATATATATGTGGGAGTATTTTTGAACATAAATTATATTTACAGCTAGCCTATATGTATTAGACAGCCTTGAGACTAAGAAGATGCTGCTATATCTAATTTTCTTTATGACAAATGCTGTAGACACCTAAAGAATGTAATTATCCATTCCACTATGAATGGAAATTACGATTTTTTCTCACTGGAGGAAAAAAATAGTCTCTTGATGAACACCCAGGAAGCTAGCATATCTCCAGATTCTGAGGACGTTATTACTGAAAACATTAGCATAATGACACCAAGATGGCAAAACAGTGACATTATATGAGGAAGAAAAAGTAGAAATCCACTTCATAATGTCTTGGTTTCCATGCAGTGATGTCATGCAGGAAAAAATATACAGTAGCTAAAGGATAAAAAAATGGAATAAGAGGAAAACATGCTACTAGACCTGATGGTGACACAATCACCATCATCAGACTGAGAGACCATAATGATCTTACATCAAGATGTTATCTAGATTCTTTATGAATAAATCCAAAATACGTCTAGCAGATAATTCCAATGTTTTTGCTGGAATTTATAATCTAAAACACTTGAAATCCATAAAAAGGATGAACTACTGTTAACAAAAAAATTTATGTTAAACCTACCTAGAAAGGCATGCTATGTTGAATTTTATAGCTATGGTCAGTCTTCATAATTTATATTTAAGCCCTTGTAATGTATAATGTAAATGTAAGGCATGTTCTTCATGTCATTTTTATTGATTAGCACTTGAAAGAAATATTATGAGAAATTTGAATTTTGAATTTTTAGCTCCAAACTAATCAAGTCAGCCCTTCCTCAAGTCAATTCGGCTCCAATGAAGAGACAAACCCATTCGCGAAGATAGAACACTATATAAAGGCATTCGACCTCCTCCACAAAGGCACCATTCGATCATACACAAGAAAGACAGTTTATGGGCATTCAAGCAAAGGAGAAGAAGGATGGAGGACAAGAAGGATGAATTCATCTCTATCATATTTCTCTCTCTCTCTCTCTCTCTCTCTCTTGAACTTGCACATGTATATTTCTGGGCAGTTTCTGGGCAGGTAGAGTTTTCTGGGCATATTCTGGAGGCTGAAATTCGGCCTAGGTCAGAGCAAAGAGGGTCGAAGTTTGAAGGGCAGTAGTTTGACTTGACTTGACTAGAGGGTTGCTTGACCAGGTTCAACCGTAGCTTGTTGATCAATTTGTAATAAATGATGAATGAGGCAAACGAGGTGGTATTTATGTTGCTCTTGCATTTCTCTTGAGAAGCATCCCTGCTAATTTGCAGTTTATTTTACAACACAATGACCCCTCACAGAAAGAAACTCTTTCCTGCAGAGTGCCAACATAAATTCTAAGTTTTGACAGTGTTAAGGGAAGAGCACCTTTTAATTGAAATGTCCTATTTTAGTTGGATTCAAGTGCTCATTAATTAAACTAAGCACCACGGATTATTTTTTTGATAGACAGAAACTTTTTGTATTATAATGGGCCATTGCTACAAAAAATTCATATGAACCTATCTAGCTTTTCTGTTTACAGAAATAAATTTTCTATTTAGCTCATTTGACAATAGAATTTTCTTTTGATTAATATTTCAATGTTGTGTGGTGGAGATACTACCAGGAGCTTCCCTTTTAAGTCTGTCATACAATGTAAACATAGTTCCATTACATGCTTTGCTAATGCTAAGTTATTACTCTTTTTATTTCTTAGGGATATCTGGTGAAAATTTTCCCCGTCAAATCCTAGAGTTTGTCAAGTTAAATGACTTGACAGAAAAAACAAGAATAACTAATATAGACAAGTCAAGAGTTACTAAGCTTCACCAAATGGTTCTATTAATATAACTCGTATTAATATTGATTTTTTCCTGCTCTGTAAGAGAAACGGGGATCATTTTATTTTGTATGCATGACCAAAATTTAAATCTGCAATGAACAGGGGAAGATAAGCGCTGAGACCCGAAAGTTTGGTGCAGAAGGGCATCGACGACATGACAAGGAGAACATAAAGAGAATAGGGCATATTGAGTGAAAGTTGCAGCCAAGGCAAAGGTGCCGAAGCAGAGGAAGGAGATCTCAGCAGCTCCACTCTCTATTTTCTTCTTAACGAATGTTATCTGCCTCATTCATGGTTCAAAACTAAGAATCCTAGTTTGAAACTAAGATACCCTGGTTTGAAACGTTTGGACTTATGTATTGATGATGAACCTAAATATCTAGGTTTGAATCATCGATATAAATATAAGTATTGCAGATATTCTTTTTTTTAATAACAAGGTAGTTTGAATTGGAAAAATGGTGTTGAACCACAACGAAGGTACATCCATAGCATTCTGTAGCACAATGTAGCATAATATTTTGTAACTAAACATGTTCGATCATGTTGATTGTCTCTATCCTACTGCAAGGCTCAAGAGTCCAAAAAAATCCATAAGGATACATTTTATAGAATAGGTGTATATGTGATAGCAATTGAAACGAATTCAACAAAATTTAAACCAAGGTGGATTCTTAATCATATATGATAATCAAATTATCTATTAAGGATACCTGGTTGAGGTCTATTAGGCAATCCAATTGAAGCAGCTTGGACTAAATTTACTGAAGACACCTAACGATCTCTTCCCCGTGCTTCTCCCTATTCCATAGCCTGTGCATTTTTCATTTGGAGTTAGAGATGCTAGATTTCCATACTCACATCTTGAATCTGCTGGTAGTGAGTGGAGATAATATTAGTTATTTCAGATTTTTGGTCTTTTTGGAGAAAGACGAATCAAGCAGCCTCAAAGAAAGTGAAATACATAGTGTTGGATGATCTATGGTGGGAGAAGATAGATCTAGTTATTCAGATCATGGAGCCTATCATTTCCTTGCTCCGATTTGCAGATACAAACCAACCCATCCTAGGAGAGGTTTATGAGGGATGGGATTCCATGATTGAGTCTGTGAGGACCATTGTTTTACAGAGTCAGTGCCCAGAGTATGAGACATCACCAGAGGCCTTCTTCACCAGCATACAGGATATTATTGTCAACAGATGGGACAAGAATTGCACACCTTTACATTGTTTGGCTCACTCCTTGAACCCAAAATACTACATCCATGAGTGGCTGAATGGTGGACCTTCCCATAGATTCCCTCCTCACATGGATGGTGAAATATCACAGGTTAGGAAAGATGCATTGAGGAGGATTTTTCAGGAGAGGGCATCCCTTGATGAGGTGGAGGATGCCTTTGCAGATTTTTCCACTAGCACTGGGCGATTTGCAAGCTATGATGTGCTTCGAGACAGGGGGGCTAAGAAGCCCTATTCTTGGTGGGCAACTCATGGGGCAACAAGCCCTCCTCTACAGCAGTTAGCCATGAGGCTCCTCTCTTAGGTGACTTCATCCTCTTGTTGCGGGAGGAATTGGAGCACATATGGGAATTTGTATAGTGTGAAGAAGATCAAGCTTGAGCAGTCCAGGGCAGAGACAATGGTGTATGTGCACACCAACCTTCGTCTCATCTACAGGCAGAGGGAGGATTGGTTGAAAGGAAAGACAAAGATGTGGGATGTCTTTCCTGATGATATGGGTCTAGACAACAGCGTTGAGTTGGCATTGGCCAACTTGGATCTCAATGCGCTAGTGCTAGAGCCTGTCAAATTTGATGATGGAGTAGAGGCATCATCCTCCACACCAGCAGATGCAGAGATGACAGAGGAGGAGGATGCATCAGAGCCAGAGGAGAGCAGTGGTGAGCATGATGATCGAGATGAGGACAGTGATGTTGATTATGATGATGAGGATTGATGACTCATTGAGGCTTCAGGCTTGTAGTCTTGTAGACTGTAGTTTTTTTGTATTTTCTATTTCTATTTGCCATTGGCAATGTACTTATCTAACACATTTTGATTATGATGTCTTAATGATAAAACTACAGTATCTTACTATCTTGTCTTTCTAAGTAAATTTGACAATTGTATGATGTATCAATGTATCATGCATGAGTATCTAAGATCTTAAATCTATGTTTGAATCAATGAATTTGTATGAATTTGTGTAAAAAATATATAATTTTTAATATATATATATATATATATATTTAATAAAATAATATATAAAGTATCGTATCACAGACATGTCCTGTTCCGAGGGTCACCATACCCGAATCTGATTCTCAATTCCCCGTATCCCCATATCCCCGTATCAGGTGACTTAGGTACAGAGTTTATGAGCTTCCATCTCCTATCCAAATTGCCTCTGACATTCCTGTTAATGATTGTGCCAATTACCTTGATGGCCCTTCTTGCCATAGAGTGTTTTGGAACCAAATCTAGCAAAATATAACAAAGAGGTCCCCTGAGCAAGTTACCTCCCTGAGTTCCTTCAGTTCCCAGCTCATTGATGCGCAAGGAGAGGGGGTAATATAAAACTTAACTTCTCTAATCCTCCACGACCTTGCCTTTATAGTCCCTCTTTGTGTTGAATATTTCCCACTACCAACTTGCATGGGGTGATACTTCTAGGAATGGGCCAGAACTGGCTATACCATGCCATTCACACAAGGAAACTCCTCTCTTCACCTATTAAGGTGTTCCAATTGTATACATGATTGTTTGGTACCTCTCATGGATTCCCAAGACTTGGAAACATTTTACTCTGACTTACTTATCACAATATGGCAGTTCAACTTAACTCTATCACTGTTGTCACAAGACAGTCTGTGATTGCCACGTTCCAAGCATGCAGAAAGCAATACTTCCATGATTTTTAATTGAGTAGACATATCCATTGAATTATGTTATCATTTCCTCCCTCCATTGTTCCTTTGATATGCATTCTTTCAGGTGCTAGTGATAAGGCTTGTTTGGCCATCCTATTAGCTATAGCATTGAGGTCTCTTAGAACATGATTTACTTGTGTGATTGGTAATATGGATAGATTTCCCATGATTCTTGTGTGGAGATGTCATAGCTAAGAGTCTGAAGAAAAATTTCTCAACACAAGATGACATATGGTGTTATTGGAGTCTCCTATTATAATGAGGGACCTGATTGGAGAAGAAGCAACCAGAATAAGGCCTTGAAGGATTAGAAGCTTTTCCTAGATTCCAAGAGTAGCCTAATTCAATCTATCCTTCGGGGCCAAAAATAACCTTCCCCGCTCACTTGCCACCCCTATAAGCATTGCAGATATTCTTGAAAATGGTGTCACAAAGAATGGCTTCTGCAAAAGTTTGTAATCTGAAAGCACAATTTTGTTTGAGGGAGGTATACAGTTTATGCATTTCAAAGTGTTGCATAAGAGATGATCTAGTTAATCTAAAAACAATACTTTGTTTGGGAATAGTATTTAACAGTTTTTATGTTTCATATAATGCATAGAGACCATTCGGTTGTAGTAAAATATCTAAATATCATATAATCCGTCTAGCAGACAAGTTGCAATTGAGATGAGTTTTGTTTGCAAAAAAAACAAGGTTGGTAGCATCAACTAACAAACTAATTGTAAGAAAAATAAGTATCAGTTGAATTCAAACTAGCCTCTTGGTATTTTTGAATGTTTATATACCTTATGAATCTCTTTGTGGATTGTTGCAATGATAGAATATGCATAATATTCTATGTTTGAAAATTGGACTACTATGACACAAATGTCTATACAACTAACTATTTACAGTCTCAAACTAAATGCTAACTGGCTAAACTATGATTTATATCATTTAACCTGACAGGTTTTGGGCTCTGAAATATATGACAAACTTTCAATAATTTTCCATTCTATATTTTACAAATATATCTAACAAAGAAGCACTGTAACACCTTATCAAGTAGATCACAATTTTGGATTAAAGAAAATGTGAACACAGTAAGTGAAATTCCCTTCTCAGAGTTTAAAATAGTTTAGAAAAAAAAATCGGCATTTGTAACCTACAAATGTTAGACAAGTCTCGATTTGTCAACTCTCATATATGATACTTAGCTTAGAGAAATATATGTGCACAAACATGCCCATGCACACATATGGCACACATGAAAAAACTAGATCTGGCTTCGTGGGCATCAACGATTTTGGTTTGCCTGAGTACACAGTGGTGCAACATTTTTCCTTGTGCATGACGCTTCAACAAGCTAGATATTACATATGGCCCCACTTCCACACGACTAATAGCCCTCGGCCCATAAGGGGTGAACCACAAAGTGGCCTACTTATGTAGGAAAACCGTTCCATGACGCTTGGGCATATGCTCTCAAGAGATTGGAAAGCAGTGGGAAACTAGGAAAGGGACTACCTTCACTACTAAACTAAAACCCTATGGAAAGTAGAGAAATTTTTAAAGGAAGTATTAACAGTGAGAAAATAATAAAATCAAATTTGAAATTCAAGAGAGCATAGGGTGAATGTTGGTCCTATGTGACATTAAAGAAAGCCTTGGTGAGAGGGATAAGGATTCAAATGCATAATGATTTACAATTGTTTGTGGTTAATGGATATGATGTTAGGGATAATACCCTTTTATGCCAAAATCATTGTGAGAATTCCATCAGAATTGCAGGTGGGTTTTGGTTCTGAGCCAAGGTTAAATATTGGTAATTCAGTTTATGTGCTTCTGCAAGATTATGAGTGCATTGATTGGTGGAATTTCTAGAAATATTATTAAGTGATACAAAGAAAAATTGCAAAAATAGAGAAATGCATGTTGTCCCAAAATTCATTTCATATTTTGAAATTTTTCATAACTTGTAATGGCATACCTCAAGTTTGACATCTGCAACACAACCTCACCTTTACTTTCTTTCACAACAGTGCAAATACATATGTGCCACTTGGATCCAGTGACAATTCACTTGCTAGGTATTACCCACATTTGAAGGTTGAAGCACACTACTCCAAGTTGATTCCCTATTCTAATAGACTTTTTCCCTTCTCTAAAAAATATAGAAGAGTTGGAATCTCCCATAAATCGTGACACATAATTTTTTAATGCACCAACCTAGAAAAGTGGGAAATAAATAGTCTTCTATGCTACTCTATCTTCACATTTTCCTTTTCAATTCAACTCCTAATATTTTCCTGCCCCTCTTTGCATGAAATTTACTCTCAATTCTACAAAATATTTGATAAAAAACACCATATACTCTACAAATTACTCCTAAATTTAGCTCGAGAAAGAGACTTAGCACATAAGTGATGAATGCAACAACCTAGCAAAGCAGGAAATACATAATGTTCTACACTACTTGTCTCTACATTTTCCCTTTGAATTCAACTCCAACAAACAAATCTATATACCAAAAATATTGAATTATTAAGCAATTTGCTACAGGACATATGGATATCTGTATTAGATATCAGGTAAAATCATAAATGTTAGAAATTTTCTCTAACTGTTGAGATATCGACATGAATCTAAGCACAACTGTAATTATTTTCAGCATATTCCAATGAACCAAAAGCTCTTAAATTCCATCAAGGATTTGATGTACTAAAATAAAAAGTTGTTTGAAAGGTGATAGTGATCAATAACTCAATGGTGGTTATCTAATCCCTCCTTCAAATCCCCCCTACTTACAAACCTAAATCTTGCCAAAAAATATTAAAGTCGAAATGTTGAAGCAAACTAGAAGGCTAATGTAATAAAAGAAAAATGTGTTTGAAAGGTGACAGTGATCAAAAAATAAATGGCAGTTATCTAATCCCTCCTTCAAACTCCCTCTACCTACAAACCTAAAGCTTTCCAAAACATGTTAAATTCTAAATGTTGAAGAAAAGTAAAAGGCCGATTAAAGGGTTCAAATACAAGGAGGTGTTTTGTGTGTAAAGGAGGGGGTAAGAGGCTTGAACTCCATGTTCCCACTCACATGAAGTAGCAAAGTGTTAAGACAAGAAACCTTTCCCATGATACCTATCATATCACGAGGAAAATGTGGAGGACAGGGCTTAAACAACCTCACCTTCTAATCTTATGCACATTTATTTGATTCATTCTCTAAAGAACTATATTTTGGTGGAAATGGATCCTACATGTGGGATTAATTGATCCATCCAAAGGGTGAACATTGGTCCTATGTTACGTTAAAGAAATCCTTGGTGAGAGGGATAAGCATTCGAATGTATAATGATTTGCAATTGTTTGTGGGTAATGGATATGATGTTAGAGCTAATACCCTTTTATGCCATAATCATTCTGAGAATTCCATCAGAATTGCAGTTGGGCCTTGGCTATGAGCCAGGGTTAAATATTGGTAACTCAGTGTTATGTGCTTTGTAGGATTATGAGTGCATTGATTGGTGGAATTTCTGGAAACATTATTAAGTGTTTCCTGGCTAGAGGGAATGGGAGGATGAACTTCAGGCCTCCATGACCATTTTTAGAGGGAACTAGTTGGAAATGGCCTCAAATATGGAGTCTATAAATGATGGTTGGGTGTAAATTTGTTCACTTCAACCTCCCTCTAGAGTTTGAGTTAGCTCCTACTCTCAACTTAAGCAACACCTCTGTAGACTCTACCTCATTTTCTATACATCATTCAATGGATACACCCTAACTGCCCATATCTCAAAGCTATTGGAAGGCCTCACTAAAGAAAAACATGTGGCTATCTACTTTGATACTAGCTCTACAACAATGAAATATGAAGACCTAGAGGCTAACAATTCATGTGGACCTAGTAACTAAAGCCCAAAATGGGCATTACATTTTTTATTTTCTTTTAGTAACCTAGTGTGTTTGTTGAGTACCGTTTACATTATTCCAGTGCGTTAAGTAGTATGGCTATGGACTTCTAAGAGGTAGATATGGATAGGCCTCCATAGTATTTTTTTTTGCTATTTCAAACTTCATCCTTAGCTGGGAATTATAGGTCATGATTGCCTAGGACTACATATTTTTTGTAAACTTAAGTTGTATGGTATGGCCATAGATTTTTTAATATAAACTCTACCTCCCGACTTTGAAAAAAAAAAATACAAATATAATTAGCATAGCATAGAAAAAATTGAAATTTACTATATCCCTCAACAGTGAACAGGGATAGTGTTTTTCTTCTTTTGTTGGGGGTTAGGTTTTAGGTTAAGCTTTTGAACAATGTCATTCAATAATACAAATTGCACCCAACCCATTATACATGGACTACAAGATTTCTTGGTTATCCATGAGTTTACAACAATAAAAACTTCAAGCAAAGGTCAATATATACTTCAAAGGGATCCAAAAGTAATGGAATTTATTAGTGAAACTACTATACTTACTACCCAAAAACAATTGCAAAATTCTCCCCCACTCAATGCCAACATAAAATAGAGGCGTACAATTTTTTTTTGACTAGATAGAATAAAGAATGCTTCTCACTGCTAATACGTGAGGCTAGATACTTCAAGAAAGTGACAAAATCCAAATCTTACACTAAAAAGTGTTTGAATTAACCTTAAATATCACTAACAGAACCTTACTACTACTAACAGAAACCTATGCAAAATCATATACTACTATATCCAAACTTGACTTTGATTATCTTGTCATGTGAAATGGTCCTTAGTTGGGAAAACTTTTACCTACTAAAACAAGGTGACCAGAAGATCCATCTTAACCCTAGATCTATTAAACACCAAGATGCATTAAAAGGATAGATGCAAACATTTTGCTTCTTAAATGATCGAGGGTTGGATGTATCTATGCTATTTTTCTTATCTTTTTCTCCTTTTGCAAACATTAGAATTTTATTTTCCTTGTAAATACATATCCCATGTTACTCCAGGAAGTTCCCCTCATTCTGAGGATGAAACATAAGGTAAACTAGCTAGAAAAAATTTGGTACCCACCCCAGGTATGACATTGAGTGAGGCCCATCAATATCAAGAATTTATCAGAGGCCACCAACCCAGGGACTTGATTTTAAAAGCTCCTACTTGCCACAATAGTCAACCACTAGCTAACACACCAGGATCCCTCTTCACTTTATTTTGGTATCTAGATTTCTAGCTCTTTTAATGAGGGGTGTTTTCAGACATAGATCGGTGGGTGAGTTTAGATTCGATAGCAGTATCAATCGCAATGGGATGGATTAGATCCAACACCCGACAACGTCACTAACTATGCATCGTATGTAATGCAGAAGACACACCAAACCAACTACCTTCTTCCATGTTGTCCAAATAATTCTGAGAATGAATGGATTTAGTGCTTGCTCGAAAAAAGGAGAGCTCTTTGTACTGCCAGAAAATAAGCTTATGGTGCAATCACTGAAAGCACTAATAATTTTTTCCAGCATTAGACATCACATATTGTTGACCTTTTTTACATTTTATTTCATTAGCATGAAACATGCATGGTTCACATATATTCTACCCTAGGTTGTAAGAGAACCTCACTTTTCTCTATGAAAACACAGTAAATGACACAAACCATAATTTTATGAACTGTTAAGAAATAATATTACATTAAGGGCTTATGGATTCATAGTTTTGAAGTCCTTCTCTTCCTCAGACTACGGACAATGATTTCTAACAGGTCTAGTGATATAATTTATTCCATTTTTCAAAAATCAATAGAAAAATTATTTATTAACAATCTGAGAGGGATATGGGGGTGAGGCTTACCTTTGGATTTAGATTAGGCGCAACAACAAGCGTAGCTAGGGAGTAGAGTACTTTCAATGTTCTCCTCCTGGTTTGCTCCATCGTATTATGAAAACACTTCTTTTTGGAAGAATTAATAGGCCCCGAATACTCTTCAGAAGTGGGCGGAATCTCCACATTGTTCATCGAAATTGTTCACCGTGTTTGGTCATGGCCTCAGTGTCACTTGTCTATTTCCAATGTGGTGCAGGTTCGACTGTACAACAATCAACACTATGTGAAACACCCACAACTTCTCTAATTCAGAGGGTATTGGGAGTGAATCTGCCAATTCCATACCATCAACAGAGTATTAAATCCCATTAATGCTCAGCAAAGAAATAGCGCCTGAAATTTAAAATGAATTAAGAGGGAAGAATTAAAAAATATGGAGGGAATAAACAAAGAGGATTTGTTATAATTTATATTTATATATTTAATTATTAAAAACCAAATTAGAGTTAGATATATTCTGCATGACCACCAAATTTTCATTCTATTTTTTCTATTTATGATAAATTTATTGATTGTGTTAATAGAAAGAAAGAAAGAAAGAATTTTTAAAGTCCACGAGGCTAAAAATAGCCTATGGGACAGATTGCTTCTCTATCTGACTCTTCTATTCGGCCCTTTTCCTGTGAAGTTTTACAATGACCACTGTTGAGCTAATTTATGTACCTAAATTAACACAATTATTTCTTATCAATCCGAGTTGTTTATGCTTTGAGGCAAGTTCACTATATGTGAAGATCAGATGTAATCAAACCTTGAAAGATAAGTTATTCAAAAGCTGAAAGTAATACATCCTATAATTCTAATTCAATTAGTTTAAAAAGAGGAAGAATATTGAAATGGTTCTTGACTCAAGAAGTCCACTTTCACCTCAATTACCACTTAATAAATCAGAGATTAAAGCCAAGAACTTAAGATGGATAAATTATTAATGAAAGAAACTCTTAACTTAAGAGACACATAAGGTATTCCATCATAATTCATTCATCTCAATATCAAAATCTCAATAAGAAACTACTTGCATACAAACAAAGGAAACTAGTTTTAACTCATCATTTTAGTAGAAGGGATGCTCAACTTGAACACCTGTTTTTCCAACTCAATAAAGTGATGAATAAGTTATGAACTAATGAAATCAATCACTATGCATGAACCATAAAGCAATCTGAAATAAAGCTTTGAAAAAAAACAGTTCTACAATAACCAGATTACAAGGAAATAAAACTAGTTAACAAGGAAGTGTACTTAGCTTGGAATGGGGGCCCTCCACCCTTGCCTTGCACACTTGAGAGGTGATCTCAGAAGCTTAAATTCAGTTACACATCCATAGCATTGAACAGAAAAATAATAATAACACAAGTCTTCAAATTATCTCCTCAATCCAAAGGTGTCACAGCATAAAAGTATAATAAGTTAATACATAAGCCATCAAAGTTTTGGCTTTAAATAAGAAGTCTCATGAAACAAACTGATCTATATTCACTCAAACAAACCCATCTACTCTCATCCACCTATCTAAGTCGAATTCATTACTCTTATCCCAAGAAATATGACCAATCCCATAGAATCTCAAAACTGCCCTATTTCTATGGGATTTTTGAATGACTAGTCATGATTGACTAGCACCAAATGGGCCTAATAAAGCTTGTTCTGTTCGAACTAAGCATAGCTGGCTTAATTCTAGTTCCCAAGCTGTCCATCCATGCATTCAATTCGTGCCCAAGTGTCCTGCAACCACATCAACCATAGAGCTATTACGGGAATTTCTGAATCTGCCAATTTTGCACTAAAACCAAATTTTCATAAAAACTTTAGAATTTGAAAAATTAAAATTAAATACCTGAATAGATATCAAATATATATCAAAATGGAATAAATGAATGGAAAATGGATGGGAAATAGATGGATTAGTAAGTTTCTTTGAGCAAAATAAGACCAAAACTAAGGCCCAACATCTCTCCCTTGCTTATCATCAAGCATGTCCCCATGCTTGCTTATTCCTCTTTGACCTTCTTCTTTCTGTAGTAGATGTTGTACCTGTAGATGCTTCCTGTTGTGCTGCCCTGGCCAAACAATCCAAACCTGTGTCATGTCTTTCCCTGAACAAAGCTGCTTTGACCTTCTGTTTTTCATACCTTGCCTGCCACATATTCTTTTCCTTTAACCACTTAAATGCTTGCTTAGAAAGTAGATTATTTTTCCATTTCAGTCTCCCCAATTCTTCTTTTAATTTTTCATTTGCCTTAACCAATTTAGCATTATCTTTCTTATTTGCCTTGTTTTCCTCTTTTAATTATTTCTCCACGATTTTGCTAATTTCCAATTGGTCAGTTAAGTCCCTGATTCTTCCAACATTGATTTCTTTTTCAAAATATTGTGTTGTTTTCATTAGTGATGCTGCTGCTGCATCATCATATGAAGAATACCTCTCAAATTCTTCTTGTGCAATGCCATTTTCTTCTTGTTGTCTTTGGGAATATGTTTCTACTTCCTTGTATAAGTCAATGGCACTTTTATTCCTAAATCTTCTAGGAATAGACATAACAGATGTTTCATTTTCCTGCATGGCCATGTTATTCTGCTGTTTAGCTCTTGTTCTGGGATACAAGGGTGAGTTCATCAATCCTCTGTTTTCCTGCTCTGTTTTATCTTGTACTTCCTTAATCTGTTCAATGAACTGATTTTTAGACATGAACTCTCTCCATACTATGCCTTGTGACCTCACCTGATACTCAACTAGGATTTTGATCAATCCTTGATGGTAAATCTGTCCTTCTTTAGGCCTGTGTTCATGTTTTACTATTTCAATCATTCTCAAGAGGCTCCTATATAGGAAGTAAGGCAAGTTAATCCTATCCTCTCCCTTAATATGCTGTAGAAGTCTGACATGATACAAGTGGGCAACGCTATATCCTCTATCACAAGTCAAAAACTTCTGGATGACCAAAACCAACTCACCCCATGGTTCATTGAACCATTCCCTGGGTATCCCTTTTGTTCTATCAAAAGTCCCTTTCCGGTTCTTCTCAAAAAAGAAAGTCCAAGCTTTCTCCTTGAAGTGCAGGCCTTTGTAATACTTCTCACCTATCATGGGTAGATCTAAAGCTTGGGAAAGATATTCCTGGGTTACAGGAATAATGACATATCCTACCCGTGTCTGGTCTTGACTGAAGTTATTTATAAAGTCCCTGGTTATCTGTTCAGAGTGGCCATCAAATTTTTGTAAAAAGTTTATCATCCCTGCTTGGTAAAGTTTTTCTATAGTTTCCTTCCCCCAGCTCTCTATCTGAAATTTTGGCTCTACTCTGACTGACATTGTTTCTGAAAACCAATGAATGAATGCCTCTGCTGTTACTAATTTCATCTTGACAATAAAAATAACTATTGTTCGTTTTCAAAACGAAATTTTTAAAGCAAAGAAGCTTACCTTCCTCCTCTCAACAATTTAACTCTGATTTCCTTAACCTCTGTTTACTCTTTTCTCTGCAGCAGCACTGTTTTAATTCCCTGTTCAAACAAGCAAACACCTGTATACCCCTGTAAATATGCTAATCTCTGTTCTTGAAAACAAAATACATATGCAAACAATGTTCCATGTATGCTCATCGCCTTATACTGTTGCCAAAATCAAACCATAAGTTCACTGTGTATGTACAAATAAGGAGTGTTTTGACTACAGCGCATGCATATGGCTCTCGGCCTCAAAACACAAATGATAAAAAAAATACAGCGCATTTAAATTGAGTTTTAAATGGCTCGGCAATCGAACTCCCTTTGGCAATCAAAAAAATCGCACATGGCATGGCTCGTTCGGCCCTTAGAAACTTCAATCCCCTGTTTCGGTTAAAACAAAAACAAAAACGCGCAGGAAGCAAGGGTTCATAACAGAGACATATGGCGTTTTCATGCATATGATACGTTAGGGATTGATTGTTTGTTGAAATGTTAATGGAATCAGCGCGCACAATTCAATCAACAAATAACGCCATGCAGCATAAACACGCCATAACAATCATATTTCGGTGCCTCCTCTTTTCATAGACTTCGTTATGAACACGGCACCTCGTTAAAACTCCACATATAATGCCAGACCCTAACGTGTTATTCATGCAATGAATTCATATTTAAATGCTGCGCGATTCACTAGTAGTTTATGCCATGATTTACGCAGTGAATCAACTGATTTAGTGCTGTGGTTTCGGCATTACCTGTTGTCAACGAGTGCTTGAGGAATATCCGGCGCTCCAAATCCCTATTCAACCGTTCAATTGACTGATTGAATCCCAAAAATCGGTGATCACTGATCGTTAAAACCGGGATGATTTTCCTTCTTAAATCTGCCCAAACTCGCTTCACCCTTCTTTTCACTAGTTTGCAGCTTCAAACACCATCTCTCTGAGCTATTTGGCAATGAGGACTGAGGTTTAAACAATCAAGAACTCGGTCAATTCATGACCGTTTCATGGGTGTACTGTGCGCCTCTCGTTCATTGGTGTTACAGTGCGTGGTTGGTATGGCCGTCCTGTTTGACCAGTCACCCGACTGTGTCATGAGGATGGCCAAATCATCGTTTTATTTTGAATGGTATGCGCATAACATTATTTCCACCGTTGTGTGCTCCTCATGTGTGCAATGATATTCAGGGATTTTTTGTATTGCAATGAGTGTGTATGCAATTACCATTTGACAATACCCCGCCGCAATACTTATATGCACAGTCGTGCCATATAGTTTGCGCGCAGCCGTCCACCATTCCTTATATCATATGCGCCCTTTCCTAAGTTTATACCATATGCCTTATCATATACCATATGTTTTATACCACTATATCATATGCGCTTTGGGTTATGATATATATATATGACTATGGCGCATGCATGCCATTTGGACTATGGTATATAATTTGATATGGTATATATTTACTTTGATTTCCATATAGCGCATGAGTTTTGTTTGGATTATATAGCATATCTTTATAATTTTAAAATGACCATCTTGGGTCATATTTAAAATTATCACCATTACTAATGCTTGAGTTGTATGTGCAGGTTGAAAAGTTGTCCCAATTTGGTCTTTTAAGCTCTTAAAGAAAAATACTTAGGGGTTAATGAAATGAATATGTATGGAAATGAAATGGAATATGATGTATAAGGGTTATAGGGTATGTATAGGGAATATAGGATATGAAATGATAATGAATATCCTCAGGTACTAATTTCGACTTAACAAAAACTAAAAATTTCTAAGAAAAATTTGAATTTTCAAGCACAAAATGACTATACATATACTCCCCTGGATGATGTATGTACAAGTGGGATGAAATCAATTGATCAGATGTTGTAGATGGATCAAAAAGTAAACTTTATTGCTGCTCCTTGTTCTTCATGCTCTGGTTCTTGAATTGTTAGTCAGGTCCCTCTGTAATGATTTTTTTTTTGTTTCAGGTCCCTCTGTACTGCTTACAGAATATGCACATGTTGTTTTGACATTGGCAGGTCTTTCAGGTCCCTCTGTAATGATTTCTTATTTCAGGTCCCTCTGTTGACAATACAAGTTCCTTCTATACTTCAGCTTTCCAGCTAAAGATCGGATGCAAGTCTCCCCCTTGTTTAAGATGTGACTTGTCTTCAAGTCAGTTGTTGGTGGAGAGTACCTGTATTGAAATTATGTGAGAACAGTAGAACAAGAATAAGGAATTCATAGAGTCCAAGTTGCCCCAGTTTTCCCCTATGAATTCATGTTTGCTAAGTGCCAGTTGCCTGGTTTTCACTAGCAAACAAATTATTTTTTATGTTTTTTTTTATGTTTTTTTTTTATTTTTTATTTTTTTTATTTTATTTTTTTTATGTGTTTTTTATTCAACTACAAGACTGGAAGATGGCTGAGCCTGGTGTGCCATGACTTCCAGTTCTGTATCTTCTATCAGTTGTTTCATAAATGCTTCTTTACTGATAGGCCTATTATAAACTTTGAGCCTATGTCCATTCACTATAAAGGAGGTGGAGTCCTGGTCGATTGTCCTGATTTTGACTGCTCCATTGTCAAAGATTTCGTCAATTTCATATGGGCCTAACCAGTGTGTTGTGAACTTTGCTTTGAAGTCTTTGAATTTGGAGTCAAAAAGTAATGCCCAGTCTCCCTTGCGAAATGTCTTTGTTTTGATATATCTGTCGTGCCACTTCATTCTTTGTTGTTGCACCAATGTAGTATGTTCTATGGCTTGTTGACGATGCTCATCTAATTGATTCAGTTCCATGATCCGCTGCTGTTGTGCTTATGTCAGGTCTAGTCCTAGTTCAGCTGCTAGTCTGTATGTTTGTATTTGAAACTCTATAGGCAATAAGGCCTCTTTCCCATATACTAACTGGTATGGACTAAAACCAGTTGTATTCTTCCATGTGATTCTGTAGGCCCATAGTGCATCTTTCAATTTTTCAGACCAATCTTTTCTGTTCAGCTGTACTGTTTTTGTCATGATATTTTCTAGGACTTTATTTGTTGATTCAACCTGCCCATTTTCTTGAGGATGATATGGTGTAGATTTCCTGTGTTTGATCTTGTATTTCTCTGTTAGATCTCGTACCAGCTTTGATGTAAACTGTGTTCCTTGATCTGTTACAATTTGTCTAGGTACTCCATATCTGACAAAGATTTCTTCAAAAAGAAAGGTGACCACTGTATCTTCTGTTGCTCTGTTCACTGCTTTAGCCTCCGCCCACTTGGTTACATAATCTGTACATACTAAGATGTACTTCTTTCCATTTGATGGTGGATTGATGGGTCCAAAAAAGTCAAGTGCCCATTGCTCAAATGGTTCTATGAGGACCTGTGGCTTCAGCGGCATCTCATCTGTTGTGATTGGTCTTCCTGTTCTATGGCAACTGTCACATTGCTTGACATATTTCTTAGAGTCTCTGAAGATGGATGGCCAGTAGTAGCCCAGTTGCAGCACCTTATATGCTGTTCGTTTGTCTGCAAAATGACCACCACATGGTTCATCGTGACATGCTCTTAGAATGTCTAATATTTCATCTTCTCGCACACATTTTCTAATTATCAAATCTGAACCAGTATAAAATAAATCACCATTTACCCAACTATACCTAGAGCTTTCTCTAACAATTTTGTGTCTTTGCTTTTTAGTGAATTGAGTTGGAAACTTTCCAGAAGATAAATAGTTTGCAATGTCTGCAAACCATGGTGTTCTTACTGTGATGGCAAACATGTGTTCATCGGGAAAGTTATCTGCAACCGGATTTGGATCATTGGGTGAATGTATGCGGGACAGAAAGTCAGCCACTTGATTTTCCTTGCCTGGCCGGTCTTGTATTGTGATATTAAATTTTTGCAATAACAGTAACCATCTTGTTATTCTTCCATTGGTTATGGGTTTATTCATCAAGTATTTGATTGCTGAATGATCTGTATGAATGAAAACTTGATATCCTGTTATATAGTGTCTGAATTTGTTTACTGCATGTATAACGGCTAACATTTATTTCTCTGTGACTGTATAGTTCAATTCTGCAGGTGTTAGATTCTTGCTTATAAAGTATATTGCATAATTGAACAAGTTCTCTTTCTGTCCAAGAGAGGCACCTATCGCAGTATCAGATGCATCAGTTGATATATGAAATGGCAAAGACCAGTTTGGCCCACGAAGAATGGGTGCAACTGATAATTTCTCTTTCAGAATTTGAAATGCATTTTGACAGTCATTTGTCCAGTGAAATTCAATATCTTTTGCTAATAGTTTAAACAGAGGTTGGGCTATTTTACTGAAGTTTTCAATGAATCGTCTATAATAGCCTGCATAGCCTAAGAAACTTCTTACCTCTTTCTGTGTTCTAGGAGGCATTAAGTTTACTAGGACTTGGATTTTTGCTGGATCCACCTTAATTCTTGAAGCAGAAATATGGTGTCCCAGAACTATTCCTTCTGTCAACATCATATAGCATTTCTCATTGCTTAATGACAAATTTGTTTCAATGCATCATTTTAGAACTTTCTCAAGGTTATTTAGGCAATCATTATATGTGTTTCCATAAACTGTGAAGTCATCCTTATAAACCTCTACACATTCATGAATTAGATCAGCAAAGATTGCAAGCACTGCTCGTTGAAAAGTTGCAGGTGCATTACATAAACCAAATGGAAAAACATTATATGAATAGGTTCCCCATGGGCAAGTGAATGTTGTCTTGTCTTGGTCTTCTGTTGCTATTCTTATCTGGTTGTATCCGCTAAACCCATCCAAGAAGGAGAAATTTTTTTTTCCAGCTAATGAGTCTAACACTTGATCAATGAATGGTAGAGGAAAATGATCTTTTAGTGTAGCTTTGTTTAGTTCCCGATAGTCCACACATATCCTCCACTTTCCATTTTTCTTTGGTACAATAACCATTGGAGAAACCCATTGACTATCTGAAATAGGATAGATGAATCCAACATTTAACAATTTTTGCAGTTCCTCTTTCACTATTTCTTTCATCATGGGATTCATTCGTCTTTGAGGTTGTCTTACAGGTTTGAGTTGATCATCTGTATAGATGTGGTGGACACATGTGCTAGGATGGATTCCTTGCATGTCAGTATAATCCCAGGAAAAAGCTTTTGAATATTTCTGTAATAATGCAATTACCTCTTGCTCTTGTGTTGATTGCAACTCGTTTCCAATGTTTAAATGTTTTCCAGGATTTACCTCAATTGTTTTTATTGTTGGATTGGAGATTGTGTTTACAGGAAAGATGTCTATAAAAGATTTCCGCAAAGTTTGAACAGTACAAGTTTCCTGAAAGCATTGATTCAAAAGGTTACTTGCAGCTTCATATTGGACTTCTCTAAGCTGCTCTGAAATACTTGGTTTTGAAATGAAAATATCCATTAAGTCTTCATTCTCTTCTTCTTCTCTTAAATCAAAGAATTGATTTATACTTAAAACTGATTTAGTTTGTTGTTTTTCTTGAGCTTCAAGTACTGATTCTAAAGAAGTTGATTGTGCAGGTGAATAAAGAGCAATGTGTTTCCTTTCATCTCCATGTGAAATAATCATGCTTCCTGATCTGCATCCTATAAAGGCATCAACGGTAGCTAACCATGGTCTGCCTAAGATTAGAGGATGTCCTCCCAAATTTGTTTTTGGTTGCAAGATAAGGAAGTCAACAGGATACTCCCATGAATCTAAAGAGACTATGATATCTTCCAATATCCCTTCAGGAACAACTTTAGATCTGTCTGCTAGTTCTAAGATTGTAGAGGTTGATCTAATGTTGTTCAAATGCAAAGTTTTCATTTTCTCCATTGTCATTACATTTATAGCTGCTCCCAAGTCTATTAATGTGTTTGGTACTGAGAAATTATTTATTGATATAGTAACCATAGGGATACCAGGATCAATATATTTTTCTACTATGGTTTGTGTAGACATGAGACTTGCTAGTTTACCAATGACCTGGATTGTAGTAGGATCCTTCTTCTTTTTCTGTGATTTCTTAATGCACAATTCCTTTATTGTTTTAGCATATATTGGTATTTCTTTAATTGCCTTCAACAAAGGAATTTTTACATAAGCATTTTTTAACTCATCTAAAATATCAAATTCGGGAAGGGTTATTTCTTTTTGTTGTTCCACTAACCTTTCAGGATAAGGTGGTGTTTGCGTTGTAATGTTTGTTCCTTTCTGAATTTGTATCTTAGTTTGTGATGTTTCAGGTGATTCTCCTTGTTCAGTTGGTTCTTCTATGATTGGAGGAGAATCCTTTTTAAGCACTTTTACAGACCTTAGATGGACTTCATTAAGAGGAAGAATTGAATATGTGGGAAAACATGCTGCTTCCTCTACAGTGTATGCAGCTTTGTCCACCTTATTATTCGGATTTGCCATTGGTTGGGCTGGTAATTGAGTTGGTCTGGGTTGATTTGTGGGTAGTTGTAACTGTTGTGGTTGGGTCAACAACGGTGGAGGATTCTGCTGTGGAAATGGGATGGATTGTGAATATGCAGAATGTTGTTGTTGAAATGGTATGGATTGTGGATATTGTGGATATGTAAATGGCTGTTGGTATTGTTGCTGGTATTGTTGTTGATACTGTTGAGGTGGCTGGTTTCCATAACCATATCCTCTCCAACCTTGTGCAGGTTGTTGCGGATATTGTTGTGGAAGCCAAGCTTGCCATGGCATTGGAGGGGTCCAAGGATTTTGAGGTGGATAGAGGTAATTTTGTTGAGGGAATTGTTGCTGATTTTTTTGAGGCATCCTAGGTTGCCATGGTCTTCGTGGTGCTACATAATAAAAACCTTCTATTCCTGGCACTTCTTCCATTGAATTCATTTGTAATTCTTTCAATCTTAGACAATTTTCCGTGGAATGATTTTCTGTACAAAGACCACAAACCTGAACACTATCCAAAGGACATTCTCTCAATGGATGTTTCTTTCTACATTTGGGACAAAAGATTGCTAGAGCTTGTTCTTGTTCTTCTTTCTTCTTGTTTGCCTTTAGCACATCTACTTGTGTCCCTAATGTACTCAAGAGATCTGTTTTGAAGTTCTCCAATAAACTTCCTATTTCAGCTCTTGTTATCCCTCCTGCAGCTGACTTTGATGCTTTTGAACTTACTTCTCTTCTTCCTGTTTTTGATCTTCCTCTAGAATATTTTTGACATAAGTCAACAATTTCTTCGAATGGTAGGTTTGAAATGTCTCCTTTACCCATCACATTCAAGATGTCAAGGTATTCATCCCTTACACCCTTGAGAAAGATTGTTCGAATGGTTTCTTGATTTAGAGAGTGTTGTTTAGATTTCTGTAGATTATATATAAATCTTTCCAAATATTCTTCTAAACTTTCATCTTCTTGTTGTGTCATTCTGAAAACATCTTCCTTTGAATCTATAGATCTACAATAAGCTTGATATTTTTTAAGGAAGACTGATCTCATATCATCCCAAGAAGCTATTGTTTGTTCTCCTAAACCCATAAACCATTTCAAAGCTGCTGCTTTTAATGTTGCAGGGAAAATACGAAGTTTATGAATGTCATCAGTGTATCCATATGTTCTACATAGAATATCAAATTCAAACATAAATGCATCAGGATCTTCCGTGGACATTCCATAAAAATTTGGAAATACAGAAGGTGGAATATTTTTCATTTTCACTTCTTCTCCTAATATTGCACTTGTGTCTATTATTGGAAAGCCAAAGGTAGTCTCTTGATCATTACCATCTTCTTGTCTTTTCCGATCGTTTTCTATTTTTCTATCATTTTCTTGTTTTGCCTCCTCCTCTCTATTTCTTCTCCATTCTATTTGTTGTCTTTCATATGCAGCTCGTTGCTCAGGAGTGAGAATAACAGATCCATGTCCCTCTTCTGCCATTGGTTGATTTGTTTCAATTTTGAGTGGAGTTTCAGGTTGCTGGAAGATAGGAGGATTTATGGATGGAAAGACAGATTGTTTTCCTTTGATAATTTCTTTTTGTTTTCCAGAAGTTGAATATTGTTTTTGCTTTGCTTCCCAAGCTAACAAAGTTTGCCTCTCAATCAAAGTTAGTCTTTGTCCACTTCTTTGTTTTTCTGCCAATTCCTCAATTATTGGATTACCAGTAACTGGGGTGTTTGATGATCCTATCTCTATTTGTGGGGGATTTTTGACAAATCTACCTTGAGGATCTCTATATCTAGGCATAAAGAAACATAACTAAAAAATGTAACTAATGTTTTTGTTGTTTTGAAATTTATCTTTCTATTGACTATGCCGATATTTGCCTCCCCGGCAACGGCGCCAAAATGTTGAGCTAATTTATGTACCTAAATTAACACAATTATTTCTTATCAATCCGGGTTGTTTATGCTTTGAGGCAAGTTCACTATATGTGAAGATCAGATGTAATCAAACCTTGAAAGATAAGTTATTCAAAAGCTGAAAGTAATACATCCTACAATTCTAATTCAATTAGTTTAAAAAGAGGAAGAATATTGAAATGGTTCTTGACTCAAGAAGTCCACTTCCACCTCAATTTCCACTTAATGAATCAAAGATTAAAACCAAGAGCTTAAGATGGATAAATTATTAATGAAAGAAACTCTTAACTTAAGAGACACATAAGGTATTCCATCATAATTCATTCATCTCAATATCAAAATCTCAAGAAGAAACTACTTGCATACAAACAAAGGAAACTAGTTTTAATTCATCATTTTAGTAGAAGGGATGCTCAACTTGAACACCTGTTTTTCCAACTCGATAAAGTGATGAATAAGCTATGAAATAATGAAATCAATCACTATGCATGAACCATAAAGAAATCTGAAATAAAGCTTTGAAAAACCAGTTCTACAATAACCAGATTACAAGGAAATAAAACTAGTTAACAAGGAAGTGTACTTAGCTTGGAATGGGGGCCCTCCACCCTTGCCTTGTACACTTGAGAGGTGATCTTAGAAGCTTAAATTCAGTTACACATCCATAGAATTGAACAGAAAAATAATAATAACACAAGTCTTCAAATTAGCTCCTCAATCCAAAGGTGTCACAGCATAAAAGTATAATAAGTTAATACATAAGCCATCAAAGTTTTGGCTTTAAATAAGAAGTCTCATGAAACAAACTGATCTATATTCACTCAAACAAACCCATCTACTCTCATCCACCTATATAAGTCGAATTCATTACTCTTATCCCAAGAAATATGACCAATCCCATAAAATCTCAAAACTGCCCTATTTCTATGGGATTTCTGAATGACTAGTCATGATTGACTAGCACCAAATGGGCCTAATAAAGCTTGTTCTGTTCGAACTAAGCATAGCTGGCTTAATCCTATTTCCCAAGCTGTCCATCCATGCATTCAATTCGTGCCCAAGTGTCCTGCAACCACATCAACCATAGAGCTATTACGGGAATTTCTGAATCTGCCAATTTTGCACTAAAAACCAAACTTTCATAAAAACTTTAGAAATTGAAAAATGAAAATTAAATACCTGAATGGATATCAAATATACATCAAAATGGAATAAATGAAGGGAAAATGGATGGGAAATAGATGGATTAGTAATTTTCTTTGAGCAAAAATAAGACCAAAACTAAGGCCCAACAACCACTCCCAGCTTATCGACCAACTCTTCGCTGAATAAATTATCCCAAGAATTAGCTGCCAGAATACCTGCATAGTTTTCCCTGGTGTCTTTGAAGGCCTCACATTCTAGAATGAAATGTTTTTCTGTTTCCACTTTTCCGGAGGAGAAAAAAATACATACTCTTTCTTCCCACATTTCTTTTGGCCGTTTCCAGCACCCTGTTTCACAACGGAGTTGATGAGAATTAGTCCTTAATTGAGCAATAAGAATTTTAGATCTCCAAGAAATATTAGCCCCTATGTACGCCTTTTTTTGAGGGTTATGCGTGGGGTTAAAATATTCCATGTATTACTTCTTCTTTATCTCTAGCTCTTTCATCCAAGTATGTTTGTGGAATTTATCCATAACAAAAGTTTTTATCTCTTTACTGTTTGTAGGACAAATGCTCAAGAAAATACCCCATTTACTAAACCATTTGTTATTTTGCCGCATCCAAGTCTTATGTCTTTTGTATAATCTGTCACTAATCACAACCTTAGGCCATCTACCCTCTTCCATTTTCTCAATTTTTTTCAGATACCTTATGACTCTCACCATAGCAATTGCTTCAATAGGAGTAACCCCTGTTTCACTTAGCAGGATAGCATAAGGAACTGCACTTTTAATTTTGAATTTGTTTGTAATCAAATGCTTCTGAATTTTCTCAACTTATTTCCACTGCATCATGGTTGTGTTGCTGGCCCATAGTTCACAACTGTAGAGAATCACCAGAATCACTAGAAGCCCAAAAAGAGTTAGAGTGGTTTTCCAGTCCCACAGCTCTGCCTCTCTACACCTGTTTTGAAGAGAATAAAATGATTTCCAACCCCTAAAGTTCTTTTCTTTCTACAACCATCCCAACTTAAATTTCTATTGAAGTCAATTCCGAGGTATTTGTATTTTGCAACTTCTTCCAGAATGCTGCCTTCAAAATAGAACTTATGTTGGTTATGTTTTCTTTTGTTAGAGAAAACCACTACTTTCATTTTACTAATATTGACTTGCATCCCAACCCTTCTACAAAAATTATCAAGGGAACATAAATGCTCTTGCAAACCAAGAGCTGATTTAGCAATCAATATAAGGTCATCTGCGTACAAAAGAAGCCTGATAACGAACTTGCTGAAATGGATACCGTCACCCCCTTGCGAATTTAGCCACTCTTCAAGCTTGTCAATATATAACCCAAAAAGGGTAGGAGACAATGGGCAACCTTGCTTGACCTCGATATCGCTTCTAAAACTTTCAGAAATGCCAGTTGAAGTTCTGATTTTTACTTTAACCTCTTCATACAACCTATGCACAGCTACTCTCAAATGCTTGGGAACCCCGAATTCCTCCATTCGGCCCTAAAGCTTATCCCTAGGAACCGTGTCAAAGGCTTTTCTGAAATCAACAAAGCAACAAGAAACTTCTTCCTTTTTTTCCCAAACTTTTTCAATGATGTGCCTTAAATTTATAAATGATCAACTGTGGAATGTTCAGGTATAAAACCCGCTTGCCCTTTAGCATGTTTATCTCTTTATTCTGCCCACTTGCTGATTTTCATTTCTAGCATGCTTCCAAATAACTTTGCAAACAAGGGGTTTATCATTATGGTTCTATAGTTGGAGGGATTATTGACGTCACCACTCTTGAAAAGAGGTATTGCCATACTAGTTGTCCAATCTGTGGGGAACCCCTGCTGTAAGATGTTGTTGAAAATTTGTGTGATGTGAGGTGAAAGAATTTTTAAGCCCCACTTTATATACTCTGCTTGGAGTTCATATAAGTCTTTTTCTTTTCCAGCGCCGAACTTCTTGATAACCATCTCTACTTCTTGCACCATGAAGAGTTTTGTGTTTGTGTTGACCAAGGGAGGAGGGTCAACCTTGGGATCCTGCTCATAAAGTTGTCTTGCATAGTCAAACCATTTAGAAGCTGTAATGATGTTTTCATTTTTCACCTTTTTCGATTGGAGTTCCTTCCAAAATAATTTGGGGTTATTTTTCCTGAGGAAGATTAGTTCTTCTCTCCTTGAAACCATGAAATCAACTTTTTTCTTTTTTATTGTCTGCTTGTAAGCTTTGAGCTTTATGCTATCCGTGTTTGATTCCTTCCACCTTCTCCTTGCCTTTTTGCATTCCTCGTCAAACCAAGAATTAAACGGAAAGAAATTTGTTTTAGACTTCTTAAGTTTTTCTCTTTTGCACTCCGCAAGTGTGCTTTGAATTAAATGTGTTAATCTGTGACTATGAAGGCCATGAGATGGGATTTCCTCCTTCTTGAAGAACCTCTCTAGCATTATTTTGAAGGTATTACAATTCTCTGGATTCAAAAGAATTCTGCCCTTTGGGGGATTTTGTTGAACACACTGATTTTTTGACCCTAATTGCTTCTTTTCGGTCCAAGAGAAACTTAAATAGATTGGCTTGTGATCTGATTTTAAGTCCCAAATTTGATCTCCAATCAACACTTCCTCCATTTTCTCACACAAACTATGCGAGCAAATTAGATAATCTACTACACTTGCTCCATTGTAAGTATTGCAAGTGAAATTACCGGACTTTTCCCATCTAGTCAAACCATTACAAATGACTAAATCGTAAGCCCCACATATCGTAAGCAGTTGTTCTGAAATTCATTCCCACTGATGATTACTCTCTTCTGTAAGCCATATAGGGCCATTGTCTTCTTTACAATAAAGAATGCTAGCTTGTTCACCTGCAGTACTAGCATTGAAATCCCCCACTATAAGGAATTCACCTAGCTGAGAATATTTTGCAATATCTGTTTTTAGGGATGCAAAGGGATCATTGTGGTCAAGCCCTCTACTTTTGTAGACATTTGAAACTTGCGACGCAAAATAGCATGCTGCAATTCTAATGTGATTTCCATTTTCTGATATTTTAAGCCAAACAAATTTCTTATTTGGGTCTTATTTTTCTAGCTAAATGAAACGACCTTCTTTTTCTCTTACTAATACCATGATACCCCCATGCCCTTTGCCATTCCCTGTTGCCTTGTTCCACACTGCTATCTTCCAGTACCCTTCAAACAAAGGTTTCTTACACCCTTCATGCTCATGTGTTTCTATGAGGCAAATTATGTCTCTACCTTCCGCAATAGGCCCTAACCCAGGTCCTCGTCTCCATGGGTAACCCCTGCAGTTCCAAAAAACTAATCTTAAGGAAACCTAGGTAAGACTTGATTGCTATTTGTTTTGACATGCAATACTCATAGTTGAGTCTTTGTCCCTGCTTGCCCATAATGACCTTGCTTCCTCATTTCTTGCTAAAGAGTTTGCTGCCTCTTCTTTGTTATCATTTTGCTACCTTGTTTTGGAAGGAGGTCCAAATTGCGCAATCACGGCTTTACCTTTATAAATCCATGCTCTTTTTCCCTCATCTCTTGCAGCCCTAACTTTTGTCATTTCATCCCTCCTTTCCTCTTGTTGTTTTACAGTTAAATCTTCTTCTAGAAAAACCGAGAACCCCTTAAGAGTTGCTTCTTGCTTAGAATGATATCTTTATCACGCAAGTTGGGCATGATGAATTTTATGGGCCTGACTCTCTCACCATTAAGCTTACCTACTCTCCATGCTTGACATATTTGTCCTTACCATTGGAGTTTTTCTTTCAAGAAGTCTCTTGCAAGGTCAAGAGTACATTCATTTTTCCCATACTCTTTCACCCCTTTAATAATTATGTTTTTTTCTCTATCCAGTATTTCCTTGCTTTCTCTATATTGCATGTTGTTAACCTGAATGTTTGTTTATTCTTCCCTCTTAGTAGAATTGCTAATAACTTGATCCCACGTTTTGGAAAGTTTTGTGGGATCTCCTTTCCTCCCTTCTCTTGATGTTTCTTCATTGTTGTCTATTTGAGCAACTAATTTCCCCTTATCCTGGGATGGCTTCGCATTCATCACCTCTGTATTCTCCACTGCAAATTTATTCATGTTTTTCACCTCCGCTTTCATGCGTTGCCATTTTATTTTCCCTATTTGGAGAGCTTCCTGCAGTAATGCCACTTGTTCCTTCAGAACTTTGTTGCTTTCTGCTAAAGCCTGATTTTCAGCTGTTATTATATGGATTGTAAAATCTCTTTCCAGCTCCTTAGCTTCTACTACTTCCAACCTTTCTTTTACATTTAAGAGTTCTTTCACATAAAGATCATATGACCAAGTGAGAGGTGTGGATGTGGGACTATATAAAGCATAATCATCACTAACTTTTTCTTTTCCTTTGGACTTGTTGCCACATGTTTGTGAAGAAGACTTGTTTGAATGTTGTTTCTTGCGAACAATACTCTCCCTTTGATACCTTTTTTGCCTTGTCTGCTCCCATTTTAGATGAGCTAGTCTCCTTTTTAAAACGTGCTGATATTGTTTGGCATTGACCCAAACCCACTTCCAGTTTTCGTTGATGAGGCAATTTTCACTTGCCCTATATCATTTGTTTTTATGGGTTCTAAAGTTTCTTGTCCCATTATCATGATGATATTAAGGGAAATCAAAATATTTGCCCAAAACTGACCCTTTTTTTTATGCTTAACTCTTCAATATCTGTTGGTCTGACCACTGAAAACTTGTTGCTCTATCCTTGCTGCTCTGCCCACTGTCCACTGAAAACTAGCTACTCTACCCTTGCTGCTCTGCCCACTGTCCCTATCCTCTGTGCTTCTCTCTCCACTGTCCACTACTGTCCTATGTGCTGCTTTTCTGGTGCTCTGAAGAACCTCTCTCTCAAACTGTCTTTTGAGAGAAATTGCCATTACTTACAATTGCCACTTGCGGAAATCCCTGGAGCATTCCAAGGGTATCTAAATTTTCCATAACAATTAGATTTCATATCTCTTTATGACCCGTAACAATCATATTTTTTATGCCCTCGTATGAAGTCTAATTTCAAGATCTGCAACGAGAAAGAGAATTTAGTGAGATTGGCCAGTTTAATAGAAACTTTTACATTGGTTTAGTAGTGATATTGTGAAAAAGTGTTCTAATTTTAGCATTATAAATGGATTGATGGACACTCTTTTAAGGGGGTTGTTGAATCCATCTAACTAAATTTTAACATTGAAGATGAAGGTCTCTAAATTTTAACACTTCAAATGGACTCGGAGACTTCTTTGTCTATAAATTTAACATTACATATGGATTCAAAGAAGGTGGTATTTGAATCCATTTGCGATGTTTTCATAATTTTAACATTTTAGATGGATTTAGAGACCCATTTTTCTCTTAATTTTAACACTGCAGTTGGATTTAGAGACCCTTGTAGTGAAATGTAACACTTCAGCATCAAAATTGCAATTTTCCATTTATGGAGTGACACAATTAAAAATTGCTAATATAAATAACTAATTCATATACTTGTTGTACTTCTTATTTGGTCATATTTTTATTCTTGGACTATAATAGTCATTTATGTTAAACATTATTAATTCTGTCACTTATTATCTAGTCATATATTTTAATTATAGACTAAATTAGTCATTTAAGTTAGTCGTTTTTAGTTTAGTCACTTATTATCTAGTCGTATATTTTATCTCTAGACTAAATTAGTCGTTTAAGTTAGTCATTTTTAGTTCAGTCACTTAAAATTGCACAAATTTAGTAGTAATTCACTTAAAATCATGGTGGTGACTAAATGTTTTAGTCACCTAGTCACTAATTTCATCATTTTCTACTAGTGGGTGCTTCACAACTCTTTCGTGCTAGTGCATCATAAAACACCATGCCAAAACAGAAATGTGCCGGTGCATTCTTATCCAAGAGCACCAGTGCACCTATAAAACGCATGCACCAGAATAGAGTTAAATAAATAAAAAAATTAGGGCCAAAAAATCGGTGCTTTACGACTATTCTACACCAGTGCTTTATGAATATTCCACCCCGGTGCATCATCAAAACATTGCGCCAAAACTGAAACATCCCCATGCGGTGTTAGGGAACCACCCCGATGCATCATAAACAACGCGCCAAATCTTACACCGCCTGGTGCGGTTATAAGTAAGCATACAAGTATGCCTATAAAACCTCGCACACTAGAACCGGGTTAAATAAAAAAAAAATTACGGGAAAAAAATGCATTTTTCACTTTCCTCAATGTTCCAGAGCTCTCAAGCACCAGTGCCATTTCCCCTTCTGTGAGTCGCCCTCACATTGGTGCTCCCATTGCACCCATTTCACACACTGCTACTATGCATTCGCCACCAATCTCCAACATACATTTTGAAAAACAGAGGGTAACTTTTTTTTGCAAATTCTATAGTCAATATGTCTCCTCCATGGCGAAATGTACAAGTATTTTTCTAATTTTTCCATAATTAAGCTTTTTAGCAGATTAGAATTTGAAATAACCTTAAAAATAACCATTAAATATATATATATATATATATATATATATATATATATATATATATATTTGTCACACGGTGCACCCGAGCCATTCGGCTTGCACTGGATAGCGGTGCTTCCTGTAAAATTTACAGGCCACACTGCCACCGGTGCTAACTGTATCCACACCGTTTCTAGGGTGGTATCAAAAAGTACCCCGCATTTGTTTAAATTAAAAAAATAAAATTTGGTGCGCTCATTTAGCGAGGCGCACCATTGTCCATGGGAATAGCAGTGCGGTGCATTGACAGAATTATCCGCCCTAGTGTCTGTCAGTGCATCGCATTCGACATTTCCAAAGGCTCAATGGTCCGGGCAGGTAAAAGGCTACACCATAAATTATGTAATTTTCAAGAATTCGGTGCGCTGAAACAACTATATGCTGCAAGGCATATATTTCAGTCAACGCGCCACTATTCTGACATTAGATATAGTCAACATTTCTTGAAAAAATTTCAGCTGCACCGAGGCTGGTGCATTGTATTTCATTTGGGGCACTACCACCGATGCGCTACAAACACAAGCCGCACTGGAACCGGTGTGTGAATTTTTTTATGGTGCACCAACTGGAATATTTTTTTTTTTCAAAAAAAAAAATATATGTATATTCCTAAATACATGTATTTTTTAATAAAAAAAATTTATTGAATATGTCAATGATTTAGAGAGAAGAGGAGGAACATAAGTAACAAGAGTTAGAGCAATATTACATGATTCGCCAGTGGGAGGCACAAGAGAGGGAGAGAGATGCATACCCTCGCCCTATTACAACAAATACCTAGGGGATCCTAAGCCAGGTAGGCCTCCTCAAGTTCTATGAGGAGGCTACTTTCCTAAAGGCCCATAGTGTGTTTTTGAAATATCTTATCCATAGGTGGAATGCCCACTGACAGGCTTTCCAGGTTGGTCATGACTAGCGGTACACACCCACTGAGGGAGATATTTATTTTATTAGAGGACTATCAAGGAGAGGGGTGGATTTTCCGTCTTTTCCAGAGGTTCCAGCTCGTTGTGTAGCAGGGAGTGAGTTAGTTTACTCCCAGAGATACATTGGATCACATGTATTGTCAATTTCATATTTTCAGGTACCTGGAGGTCAGTTATGTATAGGTGCATTTGGTAGACAGGACATGCAGTGCCTCTCACTTATCATTTCGACCATTTCTCACAAAACCAATGATGGGCAACACATTAGTTGCTTGCTTTTACATTATGTTTATTCTTTAGTACAGGAGCTACGACTTTTCAGGTGGTCTGCCATTTTTTTGCGTCAGTTTTGTACGGCCTTAGATACATGTCGTGCTCATGCACAAGGAAGGGTCAACTTCCCTTTTGCTTCAAAGTTATTTTGTTTATTTTTTGAGAGGTTTCCAGAGATGAGGCCTAGTTTTGTTCGATAGCCTCGTAGGCTGATGTTGGAGGCTCAGATGCACATGTGGGGGTAGATGATGCCCAAGAGGGGAGATACTATGTTTCCAGCCAGGATATCATATGATGCACTAGACTTACTAGCCAGTGTTGACGATCAACTACATCCCTTCATTATGGTCCCATTCCTTATGCTGGATAAGATTGGTGAGGGTGTGCCAACATCCTATTCACAAATGATGAATCACTAGATGATAGAGGTAATATTACTATTTTATTTATATTTATTCTAACATGTTCTTTAACTTGTTTTTATTAAATTTTGTTATGAAGTTGTCTAAATATTGTTGCGTACTTGTATATTTTTCATAGACATTGGATATTTTGATGGCGAGGAGATGCCGGAACCACCACATGATCTAGGTGTGGATCTTTATGATGATCAGGACATGGCCGATGCCAAGGATCATGATCAGGATGAGGCCAGTGTAGAGAGACATCCTCCTGTTGGTGCATTGGTACCGCCTTTTTGTAGGCGCGGTCGACTTGAGACTAGATATAGGATGGAGTTGGGCAACCAACTCAGTGCATTGATTGTTGAGAAGGGCATCATGCCCGCTCATTACAAAGACATACAGGCCTATGATAGGCTATTACGGATGTGGAGAGGCATGTCACGTGACATGTATAGCCTGATGTGGCATGTCGTAGGAGCTACGACAACTGTTACATAACTGAGGAGGATTGTTGCACGTTATAGGCGTAACCGAGCCATGGCACGTGATGGACAGTCCAGGAGCGGCAACTCATCATCTCATGATTATTCACCTCGCATCGCGCCTGATGAGCATGCAGTTGCACTAGAAACATCTAGCATTCATCATGGAGATGAGGTTGGACCATCAGCCACGTCCAGTCAACAGCCTGCAGCACCATCAGTACTAGTCATGATCATGAGCAGGCTGGACCATTGACCACCGAGGCTGCACTATTGACTGAGCAAGCTTCCACTACTACTGCTTATATTGATGTTGTACTACCACCATCTGATCCGTCCCATTTATATTACAGTTGCATATTTTTAGCATTATTCGCTTGTATATATATATATATATATATATATATATATATATATATATATATATATATATATATATATATATATTTACATGTTCATGTTGCAGTTTTACTTAATTTACATGTTGGTGATCATTATGATGTGCATATTTTTAGGTCATGTTAGCTATGTTCGTTTAATTTTTAGCTTGTAGATAGATGTGTATATGTGATAGCAGGAGTTATTTGACATGAGATGTATATTTGATGTTTGTGTTGTGATGGTGTTAATATATAATGTTAATTTCATGTTTGAATGTGTTTTTTAGTCAAATGTGATGTTTGTACAATGGTTATCATGGTCGTGATGATGTTTATTAATTAATTTAATATTAAATGACCATGATATTTATTAAATATTATGTCGTGATTCTAATTGAAATTGAAATTTTAATTGTACGTAAAATTGTAAAATTGTATTTGTATTTGTAATTATAATTTTAATTGTAATTGTATGTAAAATTTTAATTGTAATTGTAATATTTAATTTATTGTGAAATGATTGTAATTGTAATTGTATATATGAAACATTGTAAAATTGTAATTGTATTTGTAATTGTAATTTTAATTGTAATTGTATGTAAAATATTTGTAAAATTGTAATTGTAATTGTAAATGTAATTCTATGTAAAATTCTAAATGTAATTCTATGTAAATGTAATTGTATGTAAAATTAAAATTGTCATTTTAATTGTAATTTTAATTGTAATTGTAATTGTCATTGTAATTATATGCAAAATATTGGTAAAATTTCAATTTTATTAATGTGAAAATTTTAATTGTATTAATGTGAAATGATTTTATTAAAATATTTAAATTTTGAAAATTTGAAAATAATTGTAAAATAACAAATCTAGAATAAAATGAATTTTTGTAACATAATAAAGTTTAGAAAATAATGAAAATAAATTCATGTAATTTAGAATTATCATTATTTTACTATGATCTTACATACAAAAAAAAATAACATTATATAGTCTCGTGCGCTTATCATCATAACGAGCACCAGTGCGTCGTATTACTTAGATGCACCAATGCTTCACAACTCTTCCACACCAGTCACAAATAAATGCAAATAAAGCACAACTCTATTTTATTTAAGTGAAAAAAAAAGTGGCAATTTGAAAAATGGGTGGAAAAATATTTTCAAAAATCTAATTTCATAAAACAATTATTTAAATACTAAAGACTTTTCATTATTTCACTATTTTTGCTAAAATTTTCAGCCAGATATTTGTAGAAGAAAACCTGGAGCAAGAGAGCATGAGGGCACTATGGAGCAGTGAAATATGTTTGAACAGAAGTATTTAAACAATTAGAAATCAAAATTACGGTGACTCAAACCCTGTATCATAGAATTTCCAACCATATCGTGATTAAATTTGATTATCTTTTTTTACTTTTTCTGCAGTTTTTTTACATTTTCTGTGGTTTTATCTATTTTTACCCTAAATCGTTAATTTTTTTAATTTTTTCCCTTTCTTCTCCTTGTTTCTGTGATTTCAGAATTAGGGTTTTTCATTTTAGATTGACATCGAACCCACGGGATGACTTGCATAGTCGGATCCCAATCCATTTGGCCATTGCGTGAATTTTTGGAAAAAATGGATTTTTCCTTATTGGTGCCCCCTATGTACCCTAGCACACCGGTGCGCTGTATTATACAGCACACCACGCAAGTACTGTGTAATAAAAAAATTGAAAACATTTTTTCTAAATCAGTGTGAAATATCTGAAATAGGGCACCGGTGCTCCATTTTACAAGCATAGCACTGTACGGTCTATTACACTATTTTTTAAGTGCATTTATAATGCCCCACACACCGTACGGTCTATTATACTATTTTTCAGTGCCTTTTTAATACTCCCACGGACCAGTCGCGATGCGTACCTCATGAAAGGAGCACCGGTGTCTTGAGATTTATTTTGTACCTAAAAAGTTGAGAATTTATTTATAAATATATTAATGAATGATATGGTACAGGTTTCAGATTTATAAATAAATGATTGAAAAGAGATCAAGTAACAAAAATATTGATAACACATGAAGAAAAGAAAAAAAAAAGTTCTTTGTAAATTCTTTATAAAAAAATATTATTTCTGAACTATATGTAAGTTTAACTAATATTTATTTTTTATTGTGTATCATGTAGAGACACAAAATGATGAATCTCAATATCATTATTTCTGATATAGGACCAGAAGAGCGTAAAAGCTTAATGGAAAAATTGCAAAAGGATGAATAAGGTGAACAAAAAAATACTATCGATCAAATATGAGTTTCTTTTTTTAATTATCATTAATAATATAATTAACATTATTAGATAACGTGTGTCAAAAATTCTATTAATTCACATATTTTTAATGTTCTATAGGGACCAACAACTCAAAAAAGGAATGTTGTTCTAAGAAAATAAAAAAAGAGAAAATGCAAATGAAAATGAATTTCTCCTTGGCTCATCTGGAGTGGTGTTGGAATTTAACAAAAGGGGGAAAATTTTTACTAAAGTTCCAGAGATCTAGTGGAATGAATGTATAGAAGTTATTTCCACTTACAATACAAAAATCAATCCAATGATTCCAAGAACCAAATTTTATCTAAACTATAGGAAGATTTTCCAGAGAATTGGTCAAAGAGACATGTCAGACTTTTAATAGAAAAAATGTAGAACAAGAAAAAGAAGGAATGAAAAAAGTAATATTCCTTTAAATGTTTGTCTAGTATTATTTATAAATATCACTTTTGTTATATTTACTTTTCATATATCAATATAAAAATTAAATATTTTATTGTCATGTTACATTTTCAGGAATATTATGAAAAATTCAAAAGATGAACGAGCTGATATCAGAAATATGCTAGTAGGAATGTCCAAGAAGGTGTACAAGGAGATGGTCAAAGAAATGGACAAAATTGCATCTCAGGAGGAGTCATCTCAACAACAACGTGTTTCAAATGTAATACGTAATCATTGATTTTTTTGATCATTATGTACAATAGATAAAAAAATTATCATTAAATATTAAATTTCAAGAATTTTCTTGGAAAAAAGAAAATAAAATGGAACCCATTCAGCACATAAAATAGGATGTCCAGGAAGAAAAGGGTTGATCTCTAAGTTTGTGAGTAATTGTTACTTCCTTATAACAACTTAACTAGATTTCAATTTTGTGTTTTTTATGTTTTTTTACAAAAATCATCATTGAATGTCTTCAAACAGGTGCTAACATACAAAGAAGAACCATCAGACGAATTGATTGAAATTGGGTTAAATATGCGTTGTGGGTATATGTTGGAATATCATAAATTAATTGTGGAATTTATAAGAATCTATCGATCTTTTTTTACTTACCTTCGTCTATAATTAATAGAACAAAAACATATTTTATATTAAATATATGATTTGTTATGGGGTATAAAACTTGTAGGAAACAAATTATGGAACTGCGCCAACAGATGAAATTTTAAAAGATGGCATGTTACATGGTTTTGAAAGAATGTGTATAGTTTACGATTCAATTGTTGCTATGGTATGTCATTTTTATTTTCGATTTACATTGATGTATATTATTTAGTATTGTATTTTTCATTATTCTCACCAATGTATATACACTCATTTCAGTTTATTTTTATGTTTGTAGATGGAAGGTGAAGAAGAAGAAAACAATCAACATTGTGAACAAAACATTCCTGAAAATAACCCAAGTCATGGAAGTGGCTCTAGCAGCGACAACAGTTCAAGCGAAGAATGATGATCACTATGTTTGGATATCAAAGCAAGGCGTTTTATTTTTTGAAATATATATGTTTATGAAATCAGACATTTTGTTTAATGTAATGGACTTAGTGTCCCAATTGAAAGACAAAGGGGTACCAATAACTGTCCCATTTTGTATGATAAAGACTGTCTTATATATATATATATATATATATATATATATATATATATATATATATATATAATCATAAAATATGTTTTAATTTATTCTATTGCATTCTCCATTGTTGTTCTCTAATGCAGTAATAAAAATTTAATTCATATGAATATTGTTATAAGATATATATGTGTCAACTTTTGATTAATAATTGATTTTAAAAAAACCACAATAATTATGATATGATATAACAAATTAATCCAAACATCACATTCAAATGAATTAATAAAACTGTAATTAATATGAATATTGTTATAAGATGTGTCAACTTTTGATGAATAATGAATTTAAAACAATCACAATAATTGGACTGTCACAGGTCCATGTTTCTAAAAAATGGAAAATGAAAACCAGTGTGTGTTAGTAACTGTAGACTGCTGCTTTTATGTTTTTATACGCACCGGTGTTGTTGTACGATCTATGGACACCGCAAAAATACTGATATCAGTTATAAATATTGGTGCGTTTGTGTGATACTATGCACCGGGGCGTTTATGTATCTATAAGCATTGGTGCATTTTTACGATCTATGGGCATTGCACGAATAACGATACCAATTATAATTCTCGGTGCCTTTTTGTGATACGGCACACCGGTGCATTTATATAAGTATACGCACTGGTGCATTGATACAACCTATGGGAACCACACAAATCCCATGGCCAATTAGAACGGCCCAATGCGTTGTATGACCAAGACTATGCCTGGTGTGGTTTTACACCTAAACGTCCCGGTGCATTTGACTAAGACTGCCTTGGGGCGCCGTCTGCATGTACGCACCGGTGAGTTAAAGCTAGAGTAGCGTACTAATGAAAAAAACATTTGTAATAACCTGTGGCTGCCCATTTTTTTTATTTGTGTTGAATTTCTGTTAAAAGCTCCGCCAAAATCTCCATAACCATAAACGGATGTTGTAGCAAATGTTTTTTTGCAATTTTGGCCAATTTTATAACACTAAAAACCTCCTTTATAACCTCCTCTAGAGGGTCTTTTCCTTGTAGTCAATAGAATATCTATTTTTCATGTATTTTCATTTTTTTGTATGGTTCTACTAAAAATTACATATAGTGGGTACTCATAGTGGGTACTCATTGGATGTAAAATCTAATAGGTTTCTACACTTGATGTTTGGGTTAATGTGTAAGGATATAAACAAAAAATATACTTAAAAATAGTAGTTGTCTTATTTTCCCTCATAAAAAATTACTGCAAGGGATGACATCATCTTCTTTAATCTTGTTGGTTCTTTTAAAGTTGATTTTTTTTTTCAGTAATTTTTTTTTTATGCCTTTCCATTACATCAAAATTCCCCTAATGTAACACATTATGAAAACATGAATAATGATTCAAATAACCATTATTATTCATCACTCAAAGATCTATATCACTGCAGCTTCAATGTAAGGTAAAAAAAACTACTTAATTTCTAAGAGTAACATTATGAAGTTTGATGGTGGATATTCTATAACATAGCTATTCTAGATGGGGAAATTATTCCGTCTAAACAAATTGTAATGTTTGCTAAATTTAACTATTTCATCCTTATGTTCATAGCTTCATCATTATTACAAATTTATTTTTGAATATAACAATGATCCTATTGTACCTTGGTACATTTTTATAAATCAAATTATACCATAAATTTGAGATATTAATAGAAACACAATCTCTATTCAATGGATAAATTTTTAGAAAGAGGTCCAATTATAGATCACATTTAGAAATTTCAAAAGCAAAGACTTAAAACAAATAATATGCATGAGGATAAAATTTTAGATATTTTTATGGGCACTTTAAAGTATATTTTTCAACATGAGGTGCATATCTTCAAGCTTAAGTGCTTCGATCATGATTTTAGTGTGGCAAAGGAAAGTTGAAGGTAAAAAATAGATAGCATAATGGTGTGAACTAACAACTATAAAGGGTACCATCTTTATTTTTCTTAACCTCATTCAACCTATAATATTGACACCATATAGAATGGATGAAGGATGAGAAAAGGGACTACATTAAAATGTGATAGTAATTATAGTAAGTGCCATGGATGTAACGAGTGGAATTTTTCTACATAAATTGTGCATGGGAAGAAGAAAAAGATATAGAACTAGAAAAATGTACCCCAAACATATATTTCCATGGAATTCCTACCACACACTCCTTAAATTTAAAGATAAAAGGTAATATCAAAAATAAAGAGTGTCGACAGATTTGGTAGTGCCCATAACTTTTTTAATTACAAATTAACTATATTTTTCAATTTCTCGATATATTAAGCATACTATTTTCAAGTAATTGTTGCATATGGAGATACCATATGTTGTTAGGAGAAGTTTCATGGTATTAACCTCACTATGGGGAACAATTTGTTAGATAATTGTTTTTGATAAAAAAGTATAGTGCTACTATTGTATTTAGAATTTAAAGGGCATAATCATTGCAAACACTAAATCTTAATTTTCAAAAACTTTCCATGATATTTTTCTAGGAAGGAAAGTGAATTAAACTTATATGTGTCCAAGAGGAGCCATATAAAATGATAATTTCTAACAACATGGAATATTTGATGAAAAATGAACAACATGGTGTAATTCACAAGTGTTCTCACTAGATATTTAAAAAACGGGAACCTTTGTTCCTGTGGACCTCCAAAAAATTATGAAAAATCATCCCAAGGTACTTAGCGAGATTCCTAAATGTCTTCCAACTACTAGAGACAATGAATATGGTATTCATTTTCAATTAGGAGGTGTACCACCTAACATCAAACCTCACAAGTACCCATATGAATGAATGCTTGAGATTGAGGATATAGTTGAAGAAATGCTAGACTTTGGAATAATTCAACCTATATAAGGCTATCTAAGTGACAATTAAAGTGGAATGTAAAATTAGGGGTACTACAATGGTGGACACTAAAACCTATAGAGAGTATCATGTTTCTTCTCATAACCTCAAACAACCTAAAGGATTGAAACCTTGGGAAATGCATGAACGAAGAGAAAAGTGAACTTGTTTCAACTGTGATAAAAAACTTTATGGTAACTAGGATACATGTAGTGAGAAAATATTATTCTGCATAGAATGTGAAAGGGAATAAAATCCTGAAATATAACTATCATAAGATCTATAACTGGGAAAAACTACTCCAACCGTATATTTTCATGCATTAACAATCATTAATATTCCTCAAATTATTAAAACATATGGATACATTAAAAATAAAAAGACAAAAATGTTGATTCATATGGGTAGGCCCCATATCTGCATTAATTACAAATTAGTTAAACTTTTAATGTATCTATATACTTAGCATAATATTTTCAAGTAATGATTTCATATGAAGATACCATAAATTGTTAATAGAAGTGGCATGTTGTTAACCACACAATGTTGGATTATTTATTCAACAGTACAATGACTGGAATCCAAATAGGCGATTCTAATGTTGTGTTAAAGATATAATGGGTTTACTCATTGGGAATCATGGATGTTTATTTTTTGGGAATTTTGATGAAATTTTCCTTCTATGGAAAATAAATTGAAATTATAAGTGTCCAACAGAAAATATATGGTGAAAAAATCTAACAACACGAAAATTATGATGAAAAGGGCACACCATGGTGTAATTGCGTATTTTTCCTCACTATACATTTAAATATCTAGACCCCTTATTGATGTGGATATAAAAAAATAAAAAAAAAATTCAAAAATTATTCTAGGGACTCTAAATGGATATTTGAATATGGAAATTATATTTATTTGTAGCTTGGGAGTGTGAAATCTAACATAAAAATGTGTAAGTACCAATATACACAAATGGATGAGATTGAGTATCTGGTTAAGGAAACGTCAAAGACTGGTCTCATTTAACCTAGTTAAGGTTTATTGAATAGATATTTGGATTCTCCACAGTGTTATAAAACAATGAGCAACATTTCGAATCCCAACGAGGATCCATCTTTAGGACAAGATGATGAAAGAAGGAGGAAAGAAGGACCATGACTAACGATTAATAGTGATACAAAGAGAAAGAAGACTCAATAAGAACTAAATAATTAATAATTTGTTTATTTATTTTATAAATATTATTTATTTATTGTATAATTATTAGTAACAATTCTAGTTAAGGTTGTTTCTCGTCACTATTGGTGATAGTTTTCAAAAATAAAAAATTCATGGAGTATGTGTGTAGATTGAAAATAACTCAAGAAAATGGCCATTAAGATAAGATTCCTACTATTGAAATTGATGAGTTATTACACTAATATCTAGAAGAAATCTTCTTTACTAGGTTTTGTCTCAATTATATATATATTATCATGTTAGAATGAGGTAAGGAAAAATTCCCCCAAAAACCTTGGAAACTTATGAAGCTTACGAGTTTTTGGTGATGCCCATTGAACTTTCTAATTCAGCTTCGATATTTCAAAGTTTGGTGAATTATATTTTGAAACCATTTTCTTGAACATTTATGCGTGTATTTATGATGATATTGTATAATCTAGATAAAATATTGGGAATAACATGAAAAAAATGTTGACTTTGTCTTAAAACTATTAGATGAGATAAAAACTTACACTTGTCCTACCAAATGTGCATTTGGGGTTTAAGAAATGGAATATCTGGGAAATATTATCTCATCGAAACATCCATGTGGATGTTAAAACAATTATGCTATGATGAAATGGTCAATTTCCAAAAACCTTCAATAATTTTAGAGGACTGTTAATATTTAAGTGATACTACCATGTGTTTGTTAATGGTTATGGTCAAATGGAAACACCTCTAGTAATGTTATTAAATGAGGAAGCATTTACTGGATTGAAGAAGCAATGAAATATTTTTTAAAAATTAAGAAGGCTATGTGTAAAAATATTGTCTCATCCAAGCATAACTTCGTTATAAACTTTTTTATGGTGTGTGATGTCTTAGTGTATGACATTGGTGAAATTTTAATGCTAGAGGGAAGGCCCATTTCTGTTAGCAGTGACTATGTTAAAATAAATAACTTTCTCAAATGTAATCATTTCGAGTAAATATTTTCCATACCACATGTTAAAAATATTTCCCTTATATAATGGAATACACTTCAAGGTAAAGATAGAACATGATAGATTTAAGTACTTCTATGAAGAATGATTATCTTCCAAACATGAATAGAAGTGGATTACAAGGATTCTCGATTATAACTTTGACATTATATACAAAAAATGAAAACAAATATGGTATTAGATGCACTTTTATGGAAATAATAACATGAAGAGATATTCTTTCAATAGTCTAACTATATGGAAGAAGCAATGATAGAAGAATGTATCAAGACTCGAATGTATGAAAAATCATTTGACAACTATAACAATACTTCAGTATTTATATAAGGTTGTGTGGAATAATTATTATATATGGTATCATGATTTTTTATACTAATATATGAAATCCCAACTCAAATAGAAGGCCCTTTTGGGATTCCATACTACTCTTGTATGAGGACAATTAAGATTCTAGAAAATTTACCATGAGATCAAGAAGGATTTTTTCTTTGAAAGTATTAAATATTATGTTAAAAAAAATTGGTATTTCTTTTTCCAATAGAATTAAGGGGAGACAATTAATATCCTAGGTCTCATGAAAGCATTAACTATACCATTTTTAGCATTTGGAAGACGACTCAATCAATTTTATTACAGGTGTACCAAATTATAAAGGAAGGAATGACATCATGATAGTGGTTGATACACTCATACATTAGAGAACTTTTTATGTATTATTACATGGGCCCCTTATGGGAAATAATAAAAAAATAGTTAAAATAGTAAAGTAAGATGTGAATTTTGAAATGGAATGAAAAAAATTAATATTATTTTCATCATAGTTCCCACTTATCTCTATACAAGTTTATAAAAATTTCAAGTGTAGTGTAACACCCCTAGTTTATTTTTTTCTTTCAAAGCTAGACATTTGAACTTTAATCCTGAGGGGAGTGGACCCAAAATGGACAAGTATTTTGTGGATGTAGTTAAATATTTGATTATGAAAATTAAATTAAATAATGCTGTGTAGATTGACCAAATGAGAATTGTGAGATCACTTGCTAAATCCATGAGGATGGATAGAGACAAATATTTCCCCAAAAATCTTTCAAAAATCCTTGAAAGAATTTATTTCAAAATTATATTTTGAGGAAGATCTAGTTTCCCCAATGATGTGGAGGGTAGTTGGGAAGAGGTAAAAAGCTGGGAAAAGCATAAAGCAGCTTTAAAAAAAAAATCCCTAAAATGGGAAGCCTAGGCAAACAGGAAGAAAAGCATCCTGATATTCTGGACGCAGAATTAGAAACGTGCTTTGGGGAGAAAAAGCTTAAATAAGCTATTCCTGAACAAATTATGGGTTGATCTATTCTAGGAAGTGATCTCAGCTCGGGGGTGAGTTCTAGAGATAGAGGGACTCTACGGTTGGGAGGACTGGTCAATTACACAAGTGGTATGCTCACAGTAATTATGAACAATTGAAAATTTAATTGTGATGTGACCGGCTGTAGGTACTTACACATATTTTGTTTTCTGAATTATAATAGTGTTCCATACATTTACAGAGTTAAGGAGGGATTTAACCCTCTCAGTTCTGCATGGTTGTAGGAACTAGAAAAATGAGGAAAAATCATCCAAAAGCTCTAAACCACCCTTTGGTTTAAATATGGAGATTTATAGTACCTCATAATTCATGATTTTGTAACTTTAATCTGTTTCTGTTAACAATAGGATTACAACAGTGGACACTAGAGATAATTGAGTTATATGGGTAGTAAGAAATATATTAAATTTATTGAGTAAAGTACTGACCTGTAGACTTCCAAAATAGCTATATATGGCTATCTATAAGCTACATGCTACAGTAAGGAAAGATTTGAAAGAGCATAGATTTTAGTGCTTGATACAATTTCAGCTAATGAAGAGACCTAGCTAACTATGATTACCAAATCTGCAAACAATTGTAGTATGAGAAATATATATATATCAAATGTGTGACTAACATCCTTCGCAAAGGAATGGTCCAAACAGAAAAATTATTGTAAAATAAGATGAGCATGTGAAATTATTCATAATGCATGCAACCGTAAAAGCTGTGAATGTTAGCACATATGTCACCCATCAGATCTATATAAATTACTAGTCAAGAATGTTGGATTAAATAATATAGATACTGAAACTATTGTACTAGGAAACAAAGGTACAAGGGTATAGTTGCAGAAACATTATGAACCACATAATTGACTACCATTATGAAACCTCAAACTCAGGATTATACATAGAGTCCATTGCTGTGTATATAATGTATGTGAATTTATAGACTCTGGAGGCATGGAAATTTATCATGCACTGAAAGATTTAGACTTGAAAAGTCAAACAAAAAATAGAGGTTTACATGTATTATGCTAGTACAATACGGAGGAACAGAAAAAAAAAAAGACTAGCGAGCTTATAAATTTCTCCAGTCCAACTTCTGTATATAGATTTCTGGGAGAAATAATTTCTATGAGTATTTATACGAAAATGAAAAAACGGAGACCCATAGATAATATCATTGATGGGGCATGAGTAATAGATAAAAATTGTATATAGATAAATATATACATATCAGTTCCGAACCCCGTATGGGATCCGACCTTCAAGGGTTAATAGTAGGAACGCATAAATTAATAATTCCTATAATGCCAGCATTAACGCAAAACTTGTTAACAGTCCTATTGTCTGGTGTAAATAATTTCTACAATAACAACTTCTGCGACAATAGAAGAACATTTGAATCTGTATGAGCAAAGTTTGGGATAATAATAATGCAAGAGCTTGGTCATACGCTGAGTTAGGAGGCGTCGATACAGACCTGAAATCCAAAAATAAAACCCAATTCAAGTCGCAGAAATTGCAACTCTACCCACTAACACTGAATAAAAACCCACGATGCTATTCGAACTTACCTACAACCAACTGAGCGCAATATGATATATCGTTATAAAAAAATGATAGGAGAACACTCTGAACAAAAATTATGAAGAGGGAACATAAAAAAATTTCGTTTACCTTGGGAAGAGAAGATGTTCTCATCAATGCGACCTATATGAAGAACACAGGGTATTGTCAACCATTTTCACCAAAACGAAAATAAAAACTTCAGAATAATATTAGTCCAATACCATGATGGCTTACCGAGGAGAAATTGACCGCTACGAAACCAGATAATTCGGTGAATGGAACATACGAATTTCACCAAGTCCCTAAGGATGAAAAGGAGTAAATCCTAACAATAGACGAGGGGATAGTAGCGTTAAATATCGACATCATAAATGAAGAAAAAAAAAAAAATTCGTTATGAGAGGTTGTGCAATCAAACAACAACAAGAAAATACAATGCCACAAGTTCTCAACGATAAACGTGACCATAGAAAAACATGGTGTAAATATTAACCTACATATCAATAACAAAAGCCTCACAGATTGAAATAGTGTTATGCTCATATGATCATACCTGCGTTGTGAGGCGATGAGAGATGAATATGTTTCGTGAAGCCTGGAATAGATAACGCCTCGCTTTGCCAACATGCAGAGGCTCAGCACCGAGAGGAGAGTAGAACGAATGAGGAACGAAAGAAAAATCTCAAAAAGGAGCTCAAGATTTATACAAAGGCCTCCAAAACCAACAACAACGAAACCCTAATGGGATAGGGAACTCTTTGCCGTCCAAGTGGCAAAGGATCCAGGGTGGGTACATGGTTCGACTTGGCGGAATTGGCATTTAAACCATGGTTGTTAAACATTAAATTGAATATCTATGAATTAAATTTCACGGTACCTCCGCTCAGGCTTGCGTGGCCATTAAAAATGCAATCGTGGATACATATCACAGGAGTGTGAATGGTATGGAATCCAACAAATCCCAAAAAAATTCAACGGAGAGCTTGCGTAAAATGACATGGACACTGGACACCATGTTTCAGTCTCCCAAAACACATTAACTCGCCTTCGCCAAGGACGCAATACGTGTAATCTGAAGTAACAATGTCCATCTTTACATATATTTCAACATAAATAGCATGTAGAAAAAAATATATTGAATGACATTGGAACATGCATTATGAGTTGAAACCTTGACCATAAATTGCTCCATAATATCAACATACAAATAGCTCTCTTAATACATAACAGAGATCGAAATTCGACTACAGGATTATCGCTATTGGGGTTATACAAAGACGATCACACCACAAATATAATATCGACCCATATGAGAAGGTAATCAAACCTTAGAACGTAGTATAATGAGCCTACAAGTGTTGGGCAGACAGAATAAATTGACATTTATGAGTCCCTTATAAATAGGATAAAATATATGGGTAATTTACAACATGTATAGATAGATGTGAATAGGAGTAAGTGTAATCATATGATAAATATGGGAATGTATATATATGGGTAAATTTTATAAGCCATCAAGTTATGAGCCTATTAGTAGAAGCTTCTATTTTGTATTTCAGAAGCCACAAGTTATGAGTGAAAGAAAACAATGACACAGTAACCCCAAGAGTACCAGATCATAATTGACAAAATTGGAAGTAGAATTGAACAGCTGTGGCAAGTAAAAGCACAGTACTAAAATACAAATTGAGAAAAAAAAAATTGTGTAGGGGAAAGGAAGATATGTTACAAATGGTATCAGAGCCCATGTCGTATAAAAATGGGCTATTGTTGTGTGTGCTCACTATATAAATGAATTACTGTTGAAAAAAAAATATTTTATTTTTTTTTGTTTTGTTTAATTACCGATCTATGTGGTGTAGTGTACAGTACTACTGGAATGGTAGAAGGTGAGGAAATTTATGTCGATCTATGTGATGAAGATAATACACCAGATCCCAACACTCCGGTGATGGCTATGTTGCACAGTTTGCAACGAGAAATGGCTGAGCTAAGAAGCCAGAATGAAAGATTGTCATTAGCTAGTGAGGAGCAGGAAAAGCTCATCAGAGAACTAGCTTCGCAGAATAGCAAAGAAGGTGAAGGTTCCAGAAAGAGGAAGACTGATGAGTCTGAGGAAGATGATGTGGTTAGGCATCAGTATAAGCAGAAAAAGGAATTACAGGGGGAATTTTGAAAGATCAGGCCTCCCTCCTATGATGGGGAGAAGGAGGAAGATGCTAAAGCCTGGTTGTTGAACATGATTAAATACTTTCAAGTTTATGAATATGAAAGCAATTTGAAAGCTAGATTAGCTGTCTACCAACTGCAAGGTAAGGCTACATTGTGGTGGGAGGAGACAAAAATGGTTCATGCTATTGATGAAAATACGGTTACTTGGAAAGATTTCCAAGTTAAGTTTAGAAACCGCTATTTAAATGAACATTATTATGATGATAAAGCAAAATAATTTCATTAGCTTAGATTGGGACAGCTTACTATTGATGAGTTTTTCACCAAGTTTACGAATCTGTTGAGATATGTCCCTTACATTAGGGAAGAGAAGGCCAAGGTACAAAGGTTTTTTAACTATTTTCCTGCTGTGTACAAAGAGAAGATTGAGATTGATAACCAAAAAAATATGGACGAAGCTGTTAGAAAAGCTATATTGTGCTACCAGCAGTTTAAAGGAAAAGGTTAGCATGGGAAAAACTAGGTAAACAAGGGTGAGTTTAAAGGAAAGAAATAGAAACCAACTTATTTGAAGAATTTTGGTAGGGATCACCAGAGGAAAAAGTTTAATAAAGCAAAAGAAAGCCAGACATCTCAGTCTCAAATTGGTTCCAAACAACTAGATGAAGGAAATAAGAAGGAAGGCACAGTCAAAATGAGGGAACCTTTGAAATGCTGGGGATGTGGAGAACCCCATCTGTTGAGGGATTGTCCCCACCGAAACATTCAGATGATTATGAGAGATCGAGAAGCTACCACAGTAAATGACATAGCAAGAAATATACCCACTATCAGTGCAGCCTTGGAGAATCGATAAGCAGAACACCAAGCTACCATGGTTGAAATGGAGGGTAAGATTTCTGACCAATCTGTTACTGTTTTGATTGATCCGAGTGCTTCTTTGAGTTACATTAGTCCAAACATTGTAGAAAAATGCAATCTTAAACCTGAAAAATTTCAGCAGTCTTGGTTGGTCCAGCTAGCCACTGGAACTGAGAGAAAGGTAACACATAAATTACCCCAAACAGAAATTACATTAAATTATTTTCAAACAGAAGTAAATCTAAACATTTTTCCATTAGGGTCATATGACCTGCTGATAGGAATGGACTGGCTGGAAAAGAAAAAGGCCATGATGAATTGTTGGGATAAGACCCTGCATTGTGTAGATGAAGAGGGGAGACCTTTTATTCTCAAGGGAAAACCAAAACCTATCTCTATAAGACAGATATCAGCCCTGCAACTAAAAAGAACAACTAGGAAAGGATATCAAGTATATGCAGTACATGTAGAAGAGACAGAGCAGAAGCCTGAAGAAAATCTGCTGGATACTTTACCAGTAGTGAGAGAGTTTAAGGAAGTCTTTCCAGATGAGATTTCCCATCTTCCCCCCAAAAGAGAGATTGATTTTTCCATCGATTTGGTGAAGGGAGCAACACCTGTTTCCCAAGCTCCTTATCGAATGAGTCTTCCTGAACTCATGGAATTGAAAATGCAACTGCAAGAATTGTTAGATAAAGGTTATATTAGACTGAGTGTGTCTCCTTGGGGAGCACCGGTGCTGTTCATGAAAAATAAGGATGGAACCTTTAGAATGTGCATTGACTATCGTAAGCTAAATAAATTGAAAATAAAAAACAGATACGCTTTACCTCGAATAGATGATCTTTTTGAACAGGTAAGAGGAGCTTCAGTATTTTCAAAGATTGACTTAAGGACTGGTTATCACCAGCTCATAATTTAAGAAGAAGACATCAGCAAAACAACTTTTCGAACCAGGTATGGTCACTACGAATTTGTAGTCCTACCTTTTGGTTTGAAAAATGCCGTTGCCACCTTCATGTGCTTAATGAACAGTGTATTAAATAAGTACTTGGATAAATTCGTACTTGTGTTCATAGATGATATTTTATTTTACTCAAAAAGTGAAGAAGAACCCAAAGAGCACTTGAAAATAGTATTGAAAACTTTGAAAGAAAACCAGTTATATGTCAAATTTAATAAATGTGAATTCTATAAGGACAAGATCCAATACTTGGGTCATATTATTTCTGAACAAGGGTTGGCTGTTGATCCTGAAAAGATAAAGGCTATTAAAGAATGGTCTGCGCCAACAGATGTTTCAGCAGTGAGATCATTCATGGGGATTGCAGGTTACTATCGCAGATTTGTGGAGAGATTTTCTACCATAGCATACCCCATAACCTCACTACAAAGGAAGGGTGTCAAATTTGAGTGGAATGAAAAGTGCCAAAATATTTTTGAACAATTAAAATTAAAACTCACCACAGCCCCTATATTGAAAATTGCAGATCCTGATAAAGAATTTGTTGTCTGTACAAATTCCTATAGAGAGGGGTAGGGAGGAGTCCTTTTGCAGGAAAATTCAGTCATTGCATATGAATCTAGGAAACTGAAGACACATGAACAAAAATATAGTGCATATGATTTGGAATTGGTGGTTGTCATTCATGCCTTGAAGATGTGGCGACAATATCTTCTTGGAAAGAAATTTATATTGATGACAGATCATATTAGTCTTAAATACTTCTTTTCCCAAACTGATTTGAATGCTCGACAAGCCAGATGGCTGTCTTTACTGAGTGAATTTGATATGAACATAAAACATATATGGGGGAAAGAAAACAAAATTTCTGATGCTCTGAGAAGAAATGCTTGCCAATACATAAACAGCATGGGAAGTAGTGCAAATTCTGATTTAGAAGATTTAGTGAAAAAGGAAATAGACCAGGATCCAGATTATGAGAAGTTACAGGTGAAGATACTTAAGAAGGAGATGGCTAAATACACTCAAAACTAGAAAGGGATGATCTACTACAAAAATAGATTATATGTTCCCAATGTGGAGTCTTTGAAAAGAGAGATTTTAGATGAATATCACAAGCAGCCGTATGCAGGGAATCCTGGATATCAGAAAATGTTAACAACTTTGAAAAAGAAGTTGTTCTGGCCAGGAATGAAAAGAGATGTAGCAGAATATTTAGCTAGATGCATGGAGTGTCAACTCGTAAAATTTGAACATCAGCATCCTGCTGGTCTTCTAAATCCTTTACCGATTGCAGAGTGGAAATGGGATGCAGTTTCTATAGATTTTATAACAGGGCTACCCAAGACCAAATACCAACATGATTCGGTGATGGTAGTGGTAGACACTTTAACAAAAGTTGCACACTTCATACCGGTGAAATCTACTTTCGGGACAACCCAAGTAGCATATGTGTTCTTGAAGGAACTAGTAAGGCTCCATGGGGTCCCAAAGGTGATTGTTTCAGATAGAGATGCTAAGTTCACCGCAACTTTCTGGAAAGGTCTGTTTGGGGGCATGGGCACTAGATTAAACTTTAGTACTGCATATCACCCTCAAACAGATGGTCAAACAGAAATAAAAAATCAAATTTTGGAGGATATTCTAAGAATGTATGTGATGGATAGGCCATAAAAATGGGAAGACTAGCTGCATTTAGCATAATTTTCTTATAAAAATAGCTATCAATCCTCTATTAAAATGAGTCCATTTGAGGCACTCTATGGAAGGAATTTCGTACTCCTTTGAGCTAGAGCCAACTTGAGGACAAGCTGATGTTGGGACTAGATGCCTTACAAGAGATGGAAAGAATTGTTAAACAGATACAAAGAAACATCAAGACAGCACAAGATCGTCAGAAAAACTATGTTGATAAGAAGAGGGTACATTGAGAATTTAAAGTGGGGGAACATGTGTATCTGTGTATTAAACCCAAAAAGAGCACACTGTATGTTGTAAGTTGTGCAAAACTGGCCACTAGATATTGTGGTCATTTTGAAGTGTTAGAAAGGGTGGGACCAGTGGCTTACAAGCTGGCCTTACCACCCCATGTTAAAGTTCATGATGTGTTTCATGTTTCATTATTAAAAAGATATATACATGATGCTTCTCACATTGTTGATTGGAATGTGGTACAGGTGGAACAAGAAGGGGAGTTCCTTCTAGAACCGCTTCAAATATTGGAGCGGGAAGAAATTGAATTGAGAAATCAGACGGTAGCAAGAGTAAAGGTGCAGTGGAAGCACTTTACTGCTGAAGAAGCTACCTGGGAAAGAGAATCTGAAATGATGGAAAAATATCCATTTTTTTTTTGGAAAAAAAAAATGAACTGTAGTAGTTAAATAGAAACACCGAGGATGGTGTTTACTTTCAGAGGAGGAATATGTAACACCCCTAGTTTATGTTTTTCTTTCAAAGCTAGACATTTTAACTTTAATCATGAGGGGAGTGGACCCCAAATGGACAAGTATTTTGTGGATGTAATTAAATATTTGATTTTAAAAATTAAATAAAATAATGTTGTGCAGATTGACCAAATGAGAATTGTGAGATCACTTTCTAAATCCATGAGGATGGATAGAGGCAAATATTTCCCCAAAAATCTTTCAAAAATCCTTGAAATAATTTATTTCCAAATTAGATTTTGAGGAAGATCTAGTTTCCCCAATGATGTGGAGAGTAGTTGGGAAGAGGTAAAAAGCTGGGAAAAGAATAAAGCAGCTTTAAAAAAAAAAATCCCTAAAATGGGAAGCCTAGGCAAACAGGAAGAAAAGCATCCTGATATTCTAGAAGCAGGATTAGAAACAGGCTTTGGGGAGAAAAAGCTTAAATAAGATATTCCTGAACATATTAGGGGTTGATCTGTTCTAGGAAGTGATCTCAGCTCGGGGGTGAGTTCTGGAGATAGAGGGACTTTACGGTTGGGAGGACTGGTCAATTACACAAGTGGTATGCTCACAGTAATTATGAATAATTGAAAATTTAATTGTGATGTGACCGACTATAGGTACTTACGCATATTTTTTTTTTTTGAATTATAATAGTGTTCCATACATTTATAGAGTTAAGGAGGGATTTAACCCTCTCAGTTCTACATGGTTGTAGGAACTAGAAAAATGAGGAAAAATCAGACAGAAGCTCTAAACCACCCTTTCGTTTAAATCTGGAGATTTATAGTACCTCATAATTCATGATTTTGTAACTTTAATATGTTTCTGTTAACAATAAGATTACAACAGTGGACACTAGAGATAATTGAATTATATGGGTAGTAAGAAATTTATTAAATTTACTGAGTAAAGTACAGACCTGTAGACTTCCAAAATAGCAATACATGGCTATCTATAAGCTGCATGCTACAGTAAGGATAGATTTGAAAGAGCATAGATTTTAGTGCTTTATACAATTTCAGCTAATGAAGAGACCTAGCTAACTATGATTACCAAATCTACAAACAATTGTAGTATGAGAAATATATATATATATATCGAATGTGTGACTAACATCCTTCGCAAAGGAATGGTCCAAACAGAACAATTATTGTAAAATAAGATGAGCATGTGAAATTCTACATAATGAATGCAACCGTAAAAGCTGTGAAAGTTAGCACATATGTCACCCATCATATCTAAATAAATTACTAGTCAAGAATGTTAGATTAAAAAATATAGATACTGAAACTATTGTACTAGGAAGCAAAGGTACAAGGGTATACTTGCAGAAAAATTATGAACCACATAAGTGACTACTATTATGAAACCTCAAACTCAGGATTATACATAGAGTCCACTGCTGTGTATATAATGTATGTGAATTTATAGACTCTGGAGGCATGGAAATTTCTCATGCACTGAAAGATTTAGACTTGAAAACTCAAACAAAAAATAGAGGTTTACATGTATTATGCTAGTACAATATGGAGGAACAGAAAAAAAAAAAAAAAAAGACTAGCGAGCTTATAAATTTCTCCAATCCAACTTATGCATATAGATTTCTGGGAGAAATAATTTCTGAGTATTTATACGAAAATGAAAAAACGGAGACCCATAGATAATATCATTGACGGCGAATGAGTAATAGATTAACATTGTAAATAGATCAGTATATACATATCAGTTCTGAACCCCGTGTGGGATCCGACCTTCAAGGGTTAATGGTAGGAACACAGAAATTAATAATTCCTATAATGCCAGCATTAATGCAAAACTTGTTAACAGTTCTATTGTCTAGCGTAAAGAATTTCTATAATAACAACTTCTGTGACAACAGAAGAACATTTGAATCTGTATGAGAAAATTTTGGGATAATAATAATGCAAGAGCCTGGTCATACGCCGAGTTAGGAGGTATCGATACCAACCTGAAATCCCAAAATAAAACCCAATTCAAGTCGCAAAAATTGCAACTCTACCCACTAACACTGAATAAAAACCCACGACGCTATTCGACCTTACCTGCAACCAACCGAGAGCAATATGATATATCATTATAAAAAAACGATAGGAGAACACTCTGAACATAAATTATGAGAAGGGAACATAAAACAATTCTTCTTACCTTGGGAATGGAAGATGTTCTCATCAATGCGACCTTCATGAAGAACACAGGGTATTGTCAACCATTTTCACCAAAATGAAAATAAAAACTTCATAATAATATTAGTCCAATACCACAATGGCTTACCGAGGAGAGATTGGCTGCTACGAAACCAGATAATTTTCTAAATGGAACAGACGACTTTCGCCAAGTCCCTAAGGACAAAAAGGAGTAAATCCTAACAATAGACGAGGGGATAATAGCGTTAAATATCGACATCAGAAATGAAGCAAAAAAAAAAAATCGTTATGAGAGGTTGTGCAATCAAACAACAACAAGAAAATACAATGCCACGAGTTCTCGACGATAAACATGACCATAGAAAAACATGGTGTAAATATTAACCTACATATCAATAACAAAAGCCTCACAGATTGAAATAATGTTATGCTCATATGATCATACCTGCCTTATGAGGCGATGAGAGATGAATACGTTTCGCGAAGCCTGGAACAAATAGCGCCTCGCTTTGCCAACATGCAGAGGCTCGACACTGAGAGGAGAGCAGAATGAATGAGGAACGAAAGAACAGTCTCGAAAACGAGCTCGAGATTTATACAAAGGCCTCCAAAACCAACAACAACGAAACCCTAATGGGATAGGGAAATCTCCACCGTCCAAGTGGCAAAGGATCCAGGGTGGGTACACGGATCGACTTGGCAGAATTTACATTTAAGCCATGGTTGTTCAACATTAAATTGACAATCTATGAATTAAATCTCACAGTACCTCCACTCAGGCTTGCGTAGTTTCCATAGTTACCAGAGCAGTCTGGCGTGGCCATTAAAAATGCAATCGTGGATACATATCATAGGAGTGTGAATGGTATGGAATCCAACAAATCTCAAAACAAATCAACGGAGAGCTTGCGTAAAATGACGTGGAGACTGGACACCATGTTTCAGTTTCCCAAAACACATTAACTCACCTTCGCCGAGGATGCAGTAAGTGTACTCTGAAGTAACGTTGTCCATCTTTACATAAATTTCAACATAAATAACATGTACAAAAAAATATATTGAATGACGTTGGAACATGCATTATGAGTTGAAACCTTGACCATAAATTCCTCCATAAGATCAACATATGAATAGCTCTCTTAATACCTAGCAGAGATCGAAATTCGACTACAGGATTATCGCTATTGGGGTTATACAAAGATGATAACACCAAAAATATAATATCGACCCATACGAGAAGGTCATCGAACCTTAGAACGTAGTATAATGAGACTACAAGTGTTGGGCAGACAGGATAAATTGACATTTATGAGTCCCTTATAAATAGGATAAACTATATGGGTAATTTACAATATGTGTAGATAGATGTGAATAGGAGTAAGTGTCATCATATGATAAATATGGGAATGTATATATATGGGTAAATTTTATAAGCGATCAAGTTATGAGCCTATTAGTAGAAGCTTCTATTTTGTATTTCAGAAGCCACAAGTTATGAGTGAAATAAAACAATGACACAGTAACCCCAAGAGTACCATATCATAATTGTCGAAATTGGAAGTAGAATTGAACAGCTATGGCAAGTAAAAACACAGTACTAAACTACAAATAGAAAAAAAAAAAAAAATTGTGTAGGGGAAAGGTAGAGATGTTACATGTAGGAATTAATTTAATTCCAAATAAAATTCAACATCCAAAAAATAACTAGTTTGCATAATTTTCATATATCCATAGTGATATACAATTGAAGCACATCAAAGGAAGTGTTCATTTTCACGTAACATGAGGTTTTTATGTATTTCAATTGTCTATCACTATGGTCCAATCAAACATATGTAGAGTGGGTGGTGATTGCACCTGTAATTTCATTTCACATTCAATGAGTTCCTACAATAGAAATTTTTGCAATCCAATAACGAGAAAACTCAAAAATATGATTAAAAAAATAGTTTTCATTCTTCCCGTCTAAATGGATTCACCCTTATGGTTTACACAATCATAGTAAATCCTATTGGTTATTTTTAAGTTGATGTTCATAACATATTCTTTGCATAAAAACACATTTTAGGCCTCAAAATTTCTCAAATAACTTCCTCTTACCATCCTCAATTAAATGGGAAACAAAACTAAGATTATGAATAAATGTACAGAATGTAACTTTATTATTTTTCATTTGATAAATAGACAAAATGGGTCAAGAAACCACCCTTAGCAAAATTTTCATAAAACTTTCAAATCTTCATAAAAATATTCCCATTTAAGGAATTCAATGGATATCATCCTCCATACATAAGATTTTCATTGAGAGGAAAAACAAAGGTTCAAGTAGTGGAGGACCACTTAGAGCATCAATAAGAAGTTCTCCAACAATTGAAGGAAACGTTGTTGATGAAAAAAATTACAATGAAAAATCAAATAGATCAAAACCATAATAGAAAGTAATATGGATTGGAAAATTGAATGTTTATGACTCTAAAACCATATAAATATGTCTCTCAATATAAGAAAATAATGAAAATAAGTTAAACACCTTAGGACTATCGTACCTATAAGGTTCTATAAAATAATGGAAGTAACACTTATGAATTTATGTTGCCTCCGAAATAAGATTTATGACTAGTCTTCAATTTTTTTTCCATAAAGAAAGTAATAATTGAGAACATTCAATTTCAGAGTGCTTTACCATATATTAATGCAGACAGAAAAATCATACTAGAAATGGAAACAATTCTTGAAATGTGGAGCAGGAAGTTGCAAAATCAAACAATTATAGAGTACCACATGCAGTATAATAACCTAGTAGTACCAGAGGTAACATGGAATGATGTGTTTTCGATGGAGAAATATCTAAAACTCAATTATTATTGAGGAAAATATCTATTTTAATGTGAGCGGCATGTCAATCCCGAACATTGATTTATTAAAATTATTGCTATGTTCATTTTTTCCTTATTGTTTAACCTGTTCCTTTAATTTGTAACTAGGCCCCTTAATGATTTGTGACCTTTGTCTCCAATATGTATCAAGGAGACATATATTTAGAGATGAAATCATATTGTGAATATTTTGTATTGTAAAACAATGTCTCCTCCTTGAAAATAATTTCCGTTCATTATTCTAATTAATCCTCAAAGAATGGAGCTACCTTTTTTCCTATTTTTATGCTATTTGGCTGTGTGGTGTGTAATACTCTAGGTCCATCAACTCACACCATCATAAAGTTCATTGTGATAGAGAATTTTTGGAATCATCTATAAAAGGTAAGAAACAAAGCATAATATACCAAACAAGGAAAATGAGAAATGGAAACAAAGGCTAGGATAGAATATGAAAAATAAAATGGATGTATGCATGAAGGAAATTAGTGGCAATTGCTAGGGATCCTAAGCATATAATTTCTTCAAATGCAACATTTTGAGGGGTTAAATAAATATTTTATTGGTATACTAAGAAAGTACATAATTCCCCTTTAATAGAGACAATTGATAATATAGGGGACATGCTAGAAGTATTGAAACATTCTTATCCCCACCTTGTCTTTGTCCTTGTCATAGGTAAGCACTAATTCAATTTTTATAAGGAAGGAATAGTAGAATTGGTAGTCCTAATAGATTTTGGACATGATTTAATGATCTCATTATTTTTAATATTATGGGTTCATCGTTGTCTATATGTTCCAAAGTAGGTAGATGCGATTCTAAATAAGTGGTATTAAGAAGAAGTTTTATGGATAAGTAGAGAGGATTTGGATGTTGTGTTATTATTGATGAATTTTTTATAGAAATTCATGTAGGTTCAATTGGATTTATGTTTGTCAACTATTTGTTAGGTTATGCATTTGAGGATTTTGATGGCAACTTCAAATTGATCATTACCTTGTAGATTGTAGCTAATGGATAATTGATATATAAAATTTATAAGGCCATAATTTGGAACACCTCATTCCTAAAACTTATTTCATGGTGTAATATGAACTATTTTTGGATACCGAAGTGAACGGTAATGTTGTTAATACAGAAGGGAAAATTTCCTAATATTTATATCAAATTTTAGTATAACTTATATACCTACTTGTTAAAATAATTAATTTCCACAATGATGTACTTATGACCATAATTGAATGAGGTAATAAACTCCATAAAACTAATACCTCATTGAAAAATGTGGGGAAGAGTCAAGGTGTAATTTTTTTTTGGAAAATTGTGCATCACTCAACCATATGTATGTCATAATGAAATATGGAGGGATAAAAATAATTATCATGGACAATTTCTTGGGTTCTAGTTGATCTTGATAAATGGACATTGCAAGTGGCACTACAACACTTGTTGGGGAACTAGTCTACATCTTGGTGAGATAGTAAATAGCATAAAATGGTGTTGAATCCCCATTGTTAAAGGATATCCTTCATGATGAGACAGCAAGAACTTACTAGTGGATGCACCAATAATGATCAAATGGAAGTTATAAACAAATTATTTTATGTAGAGACAAGTCAATACACCACCATTCAAAATATTATCCTTTACAAATGGTGTTGATCAAGGAGGTTGTTGTTGATAGGGAGGTTTGATATGCTAGCATGAAATTCAATGATGAGCTCAACAAGTGTTGACTCCATTTTTCTTTTGGGTTTGTAAATTTAAGATTGAAATCCTGAAGGATAATGTACAATGGAGTGAACTTGCCTTTCATAATTAGTTAACCCAATATGCATTAAGTGGCATTCAAATTCTCTACAACATCGACTATACATAATAGAATGTAGTCATGTTTTTTTTTTATTGAATGCACCACAATGAAGACTAGTTTTCCATCATAGTCGTTGTAAATCAATGGTCCTACTAGGATCTTGCTAATATAACAAATGGAATGCTCATGATCATCTTCCCGGAGCTAAAGTAACTCTTCCACAATGAAAAAAATCAAACTGAAAGTGAAATAATAAATATTTATTGAAGCTAGAGGGGTTATTAAGCATTGTAGAGATGAGTGCACAAGTAAATGCATTAAATTCCTCCAATACTAACTCGCTTAATGTGAATTTAATGTATTCGTAGAATGGATGCAATAACCTATTGGTATTTGTGGCTTTTTTAGATATAAATCTTCATGAAAGACAACTTTTCGAGTCGATGAAAGTTCTATGCTATAGGAATGTTCATTTTTAATATATACCTTGAAGGGTTTTATAATTACATCTTAGTGACAGACTATAAAGGACACATCAGAAAGTTCAATCATATATTACATTTTCACCTTTATAGAGAAATGGTGATGATGTATTCTAAGTGTTAGGACCTTTTCTGTGATTGAATAGTAGGTTACTAGAAACCTTTTTGTTGAATTCAACCTGCTTTAAAATCATATTGTGCGTTAATAATATTATCTTTCTTGCCCAAAAACTCAATGAATAACTTCCCCACATTCATGAACAGAATTTCTATTAAACTCATTAGGATACGGTAGCGTTTTTTTATAAAAATTGGTTGAGGTAAACCCCTAGAGTATAAAATATTTACATTGATAGATATAAATATGTCAATACAAAACTAATGGAACTCAGCTAAGGTCACTTAAATGAACCAATATACTCATGAACATTCTTCAATAAGTCTTCGAGATAACTAATTGAGTTAAAATAATTTGCCATGTTTTCGAGTTTATCAATTCTCGTCCTGCAGAGAATAAGTAACGCCTTTCAACCATCCATTGGTGCATTCTTCCAAAGATTATTTTATATACGTATATATATATTCCCAGTCATTTGTGTTTATGAGTCCTTTTGGATTTGCTTGAAACTGCGAAAAGGCGTTTATCTTCCCGGAGGATTATGCTCGACATATCCCGCCACCATTAAATATTTCTGCAAGTCCAATATCCGGCCACCGTATTTCACATCACAACATTAAATTTTTGCCCTTGTTATTGTTATCTGTTAAAAAATTATGATGTCGCCTCGTTAAGCAATCGAAATTGGACATCAATTTGAGAATTTATATATGTTAATTATGTTAGGTGACATTGTCACATTTTATATATTTAAAAATTAAGATCATCTATAATTATGAATCGCATAGTTTAAATTGAGCTGCTCCAAATATATCTACTTATATTTTGATTTTTCTGATTTAAGATATATTTATCTTATTTTTTAATAAGTGTAACTTATAAATACGACATCTACATTATTATAAGTCACTTTCAAACTAAACAATCAGCTACTTGAATGTTTTAATTATAAGAAATGATTATTTCTCAATTGGAATTCAGAATTGAAATATATTTCTAATATTATTTTTAATATTAATGAGTTTGTTTGTGACTAAATTAATGTAAAGATTTATGTCAATTGGATTTCTGAATTGAAATGTATTTTTAATATTAATGGGTTTGTTTGTGGCTAAATCAATCTAAAGATTTATTCCATCTAAGTTTTTAAATAGAAAGGTTTTCACCAAATAGGATTCTCTATTCACTAATTGAATTTAGAAAATTTAGGAAATGTGGGTTACATCTATTAGATTTTAAAATTTTGGATATTTAGGAAGGATTTTTTTATGATGTTAGATTTTGCAAAAAAATAATTTTTTTTGGGTGAATTTGTAACTTCTATTTAGCTACAAAGAAACACAAATAGAGTTAACGATTAGTCTCACTACTTTGTAAAACCTAACCAAATATGATATACAAATAACCTCACACATCTATTTTTAGTAAAATTTGACACACATTTACCATACATTGCAAATATTATTCCACACAAATGCATTTAATTTTAAGTTCTTTGGCTTGGAATCGACCTTGGCGTATATCAATAGGAATATTCAGGAAATTAATTTACGCCAGTTGCATCAGTATGCGAGGCTTGGAAGACTGGAGAAGGAGATTAAAGAAATGCAACAGGTTCCTGTTGAACTATCAGGAGCTTCAGCCAAAGTTCCAGCACGTGTTGACTCTGAGGAGGACTAAGATTATCTTGCTCTTATGCTACATTTTGTGTTTAAGGTTCTTATACTGCTTACCTTTTGTACATGATATGGTTTTTGCACTTGGATATCCAGTATAGATAGATTTGGTATCAGTTATTAAGACTTTTTATGTTCTGGTTGACTTATTTTGAGCTCCGATGGCCAAAATACATGGTTTCCTGCGGGCAGGTTGAGGTCTAATTTTGTATCTTTTGCTCGAATTTATTAATATAAAATAGAAGGTACCGCCTAAGCTCACAAAAAAAAATTAGGGAAAAAAACTTGTAAAACTATAAACAAAAATATAGCAAAATAAATTATACAATTAATCGATTTCATACCTACTATTTATTATTTTGTAAAACAGAACCAAATTTGACTTACAAACCAGCCTACATCCATCTTAACTTGGATCTATCAAGCCCAGAGAGAGATCAAATCTCTTGAGGTGAAAACCTCTTTTTTGAGTGCAAAACTTGGCGAAATGTTTCACCTCGAGATATTTGATCCCTCTCGGTGCTTGATAGATCCGGAGTTGATATGGATCTAGGCTGGTTTCAGTCATGTGTGTGGCAAAGGAAATTCTATCGATAATATGAGAAATATATGATTAATTTTGTCAATAATATGTAAATATATCTAATATTAATATAACCATTTTAAATATGCTAAATATGTGTGCTTTGTTTCTTGAGATTATAAATATTGTAAAATAGCTTTAATGATGAAAAATGATGAAATAAAAATTTTGAATGCAAAGTTGCAATGCAATAATATTGATGAGAGACAATGTGAATAATAAGAATGTAGTCAATTACAAATAGGCTTCATTGTGATCAATACAAAACTATTTTCACCCTTGTTATTTTTGGCATCTTTGCATATCATTTATATGAAAAGGAAAGTTGGAATAGTAAACCATTTAAATATTTAGCTCAAGTTGTTGTAGTAAACAACATAATTTTTCTCTCTTGCTCTCCAATATTAATAGGCCTCATTACTATAACACAAAAATTAATGTACATTGTCAATAATGTTTTGTTGTTACACTCAAATCAGTGCACACTATTAATCCAATGACTCTAAAATTAATGTAGTATCATACATCCAATTATATCAAATCCTAAATCAATGAATCTAATGCAAAAATCAATGCATCTAATGAAATAATCAAATAGGATTAGAAATCAAAATCTACACTCAAATAAATGTATCTAGTCCAAGTAGGAAAATATGACTAAAAACCAACATCTACACTGAAATCAATGCATCTAATGCAAGCAACAAAATAGGATTAGAAATTACCATCTACACTGAAATCAGTGCATTTATTTCAAGCCATAAAATAGGATTAGAAATCATCTATATTGAAATCCATGCATCTAGTGCAATCAATCAAATATAATTAGAAATTAACATGTACATTGAAATTAATGCTTCTATTGCAAGCAATCAAATAGGATTAGAAATCGGCATATACATTAAAATAAATGCATTTAGTGCAAGCAATCATATAGGATTAGAAATAATTTACGTTGAAATCAATGCATCTAGTGCAAGTAATCAAATATCATTAGAAATAAACATCTACACTAAAATCAATGAAATTAGTGCAAGAAATCAAATTTGATTAGGAATCACCATCTACATTAAAATCAATACATTCGGTGAAAGAAATATTCTTCCCTCTCTCCCCCTTCCATCTATATCTATATCTTCCTCCATCTTTCCTTCTTTGTCTCTTTATCACACCCCACGAAACACACACACTCTCTTATTCCATATCTATTATTCTCTTTTTCCCTCTCTCCTTGTCTCCATCTATCTCTTCTTTATCTTCACCTTCCCTCTATATCTCTATATCCCTCCGTCTCTCTATATCAATCCCAAAACATCTACTCTCTTTATCCAATCTATCTATCCATCATAACCTCCTCCTCTCCCTACCTCCTTCTATCCTCTAACCCTCTCTCTCCATATTCCTTATCTCTCTCTCTCTCTCCACATTTCACTCTCTTTGTCTTTATTCTCACCTTCCTCTCTCTTCCCCTCCATCTCCATATCTCTTTCCCTGCCTCTCTTCACTCTCTCTCCTCATTTCTCTCCTAACTCTATCTATCTCTATCTTCACCTTCCAACTTTGTTACTATATGCCTCTATCTCTCCTTATCCCCCTCTCCTCTCCATCCCTCCTTGTTTGTCTCTTTATCTCACCCCAAACATACATACTCTCTCTCCATCTCTCCCTTGTCACTCCCTCTCTCTCTAAACTACTAAATCTTTATGTATTTCTTCTTCCCTCCCTCTCTCCCCATCCATATCCTTCTCTCTATCCATCCCTATCCCCCCTCTAACTCCATCTCTCTATCCCTCCAACTCTCCTCCTCTCTTTCAAGCCCCCTCTCTTTTCCTTCCTCTCTCTCCCTTTCTGTTTTACCTCCCTCTCTCTTCCCCCATCACACTCTTTCTCTCTCTCTTCCCCCATCACTCTCTTCCTCTCTCTCAAGTCCTCTCTCTCCCTTTATCTCCTGCCTCCCTCTATGTGCCCCCCTTCGCCTCTCTCTCTCTCTCTCTCTCTCTCTCTCTTTTCCACTCAATCCTCTCTCTCTCTCTCTCTCTTCCCACATCATTCTATCCCTATCTCCAAAAATGTTATGATATCCCTCCCTTTGTCCTTCTCTCTCCTCTCCCTCCTTATCTCCATCACTCCTTATATGTCTCTTTATCTCGCCCTTAAACATACACACTCTCTCTCCATCTCTCTCTTGTTGCGTCCTCTCTCTCCACTTCTCACTCTCCATGACTTTCTTCTTCCCTCCCTCTCTCCCCCTCCAACTCCATATTTCTATCCCTACCTCTCTCCTCCTCCTCTCCTCCTTCCTCTCTCTCCCTTTCTCTCCTACCTCCCTCTCCCTTCCCCCTTCTCTCTCTCTCTCTCTACCCTTCAACCCTCTCTCCTTCTCCCTCCCTCTCTCCTTATGTCCCTCCTACCTCCATATTTATGTCTCCCTATCCCTTTGTTACCCTTCTCTACCACTCTCACTCCTCTCCATGTCTCTCTCTTCATTCCTACTCTCCCCTCTCTTTCAGTTTATATCCATCTCTCCCTTGCCACTCCCCCTATTTCTCCACCTCTATCATATTTCTTTGTTCTTCCCTCCCATATATATCTAGAGTTAAGATATATATATATATATATATATATATATATATATATATATATATATATATATATATATTTTGTATGAATATAAAGTTATTAAATTTAATAATATTAATATTATAATATATTAATATGAATATTAGATTTAACAATAATAATATTATTGATATTAATATCAATGATTTAATATCAATGTTAGGGTTAATCATGTTTTTTTTTTCATGGTATTAATAATGCTTCATATATAATTAGATGTTGATTTCTAATATTATTTCATATACTTTATTTTATATACGTTACATCTTTATGTTTATTTTATATTTATTTATTTACCATACATGTTGTTACACCATTTTTTTGGTCATCTAACTCATTATCATTAGATGAACCCAAGTACACCATGTAAGACCAATTTTACCCTAAGTAAAATTTATTTCACCATGTCAAATAACATTGGTCCATATTTCCTGGTCATATTTAACCCAAAACAAGGAAATTAATTAATTAAATCATTATTTATTTAATTATTTCCTAGGAACAAGTTATTTAAATCATTATTTAATAACATTCCTAGTTAAATTTGACTAAATCATTAAATAAATCATTGTTTATTTATTTATATCCCCATCATATCCCTAAAATAATAAAAAAATCATTTATTTATTTATTGTTTATAAATAAAGGAATTGACCCACGTCAAAAGACCTTTTCCCTCCAACAAATATAATAAAATATTCCTAAAGGGTGGTTCTAGAATTTGATTAATAATATTTTATTCATGCAACAAATTCTAGATAACCCTAATATTTTGTTATAAATAGGAGGGTTTTCCCCATTCATTAGTCACCTTCATTGCATTAGATCACTCTGGATCTACTCTTGGTCACCATTTTCCATTTTGCTTTATGAACTCCCATTGAGTTCTATGTTTTTTTTTCTACACCAATAAGAGAGAGGAATGTTAGATCTGAAACACTGAGGAATTTCAAGAACCCATCCCACTGAGGAGAACTGGAAAACACCTTTCTTGTTTTCCTCTCAGGTGCTCCAGTCTTTAATATAATACAAATCATTCTTTTAAACACTTTGTTCTTGTCTTGTCTATTGGATGCATGGAGCCATATTATATTTTATCTACTTAATGTCTTTTATGCTTAGATCTGAATTTGTGCAGAAAACTTAAAGATATTTTGCAGCCATAATCGATGTTAGGGCTATTTGTTATGTGTAGATAAAGTGATATTTTACAACGAAAGATTCATACTAACAATTGGTGACTTCACACGAGTTTTATTTTACGACCGTTTTCGTTTTATCTATTCCTACATATCCAGTTGTTTCAGTCGCTAGGGTTTCTCTTCCATTTCCTATTTTTCCTATTTTTATGGTGCTTTCCACCTCTAAAACCGTCAAACAGTAAAATTTTTAACTTTTGTGTGTTTCTGGCCCTATTGCGCAGGTGACAGACATCAGCCGCAGTTGAGACGACATTTTTTTTCTGAAATCTGCTGCCGAGAGTACCGAAAGTGTAGGTCGCACTTTTTGGCTCAAAAAATATGTCCTGGAGCTTCAAGTCGCGGAAAATAGCCCAAAAACTGCGACCTGAGTGAAAAACAGGTCAAAAACTGCGACCTGGACTTTTTTCTGCAATTTTTCTAAAAAAAATTTGGGTTTTGTCTGAATCTCTGTCAGAGTTGTCTGACCTCTGTCTTCGCCCGTTTAGACCTATTCTTGCTCTGTTTTACTCAACTAAATGGGAATCTAGCCCCCTAGAGCTTCAATACCCTCCACTATTTGTGGCAGAGTTTTAGCTACTGTAAGTGTCTAAATTTTCAGAGTTTCAGCCATATCTGATACCTCATTTTAAGATCCCTACAGGTCAGCTTTTTTCCCTTTCAAAACACCTCATATGTTTTTTTTTGGGTTTATCTCAAGGCTCACCTTTTTGACCCTCCTACCTTTAGCTGTTCCCCTCTTGTGTAACAGCAACCTTGCCTCTGCCTATTTGTTGTTTTCCGCACCTCTTTTCAGCAGATTTCTCCTTTAGATCCCTATCCCTCCTGACCTTAGATCTATTGGCCTCTTTTAGTGTGCTTTTCTTAGATTTTTTCCCTCTCATAGACTAGTTTTGAGAGACCCACCTTCTTGGGTTAGATTGATGAATTTTTGGTTGTTAATTTTGTGTTCTTTAAGTCTTATTTACTGCAGATTTATTTTCAGTTATGCAGCACACTTTTTCTTTTACTCTCAAAACGTCTGGGTTTAAACAATTAAAATTAACGCACGCCACATATTGACCCTAAGTGAAGAAGCACCTGGTTAAAACCGCCTGGAAAAGACTTTAAAATCAATTGTCACTGCACTTGACCTCACTTTATTTTGTCCCTCCCTGCCCTTGTCGGTTTTTCTTCTTCCCGTCATCATTGTGCCCCCAAGGAGCCTCTCCCGAAGACTTCTTGGCCTTCACCCTTAGTTTCCGGTTGGGAGACTTCCTCCTTCCCATCGTCATCGAGTAAGTCCTCCCCCCAGTTCACACTCCGACTCTTCCTCTGATTGTTCAAGTTCTGCCCCTCGTCCTGGTTCTCCCCATGTCACTTTCACCATGTCTACTTCAGGGCCTACTACCAGCAGCAACCCCAGTACTACTGCTGGGTCTGTTTCTAGTGGAACCACTATGGGACCTACCTCGGCTACCCCATTGCTCCCTTATATGGCCGGCCTCAGTCTCCCCGACTTCAATCAGCTTATCAATGACCCTATCCTCCACAATGTTAGTTGGCCTACTATTCCAACCAAGCTCCCCTCTGACATTCCCAAGTTCGAAGGCCTTGCTAGTGAAGATCCCTCCAACCATATCCGATCTTTCCATATGTGGTGTTCATTGAATTCCATTACTGACGACTCCATCCATCTTAGATTGTTCCAATGCACGCTTACCAGCGAAGCTTCTAAGTGGTATGTTAACCAGCCCACCTCTTCCCATACCACCTTTGCGACCCTTTCCCGTGCCTTCTTATCTTATTTCCAGCTTCCCCCTCGTTATGACATTGGTATCAAAATTTCGACTTCTTTTCGTCAATCGTCTACGACCCGCCTATTTGATCATGTTAAAGAATGGCGGAGAAGAAAGAGCTTATGTCAAGCCCCTACCTTCGAAGACAGTGTCTACATGGATTGGTTCCTTAGATCTCTCTTAGGTCCGCCATCGGCAAAGATGTCGCATCCCATTTTCCTCAAACCGAAGAAGCCGCCCTCCAAATAGCCTTGAAATATGACCTGATCTATGCTTAATCTAGTTATGTTTATACCTTCCTTCCTGAACTCCCCAGACCCGGTAGCACTAATACACCGGGGGCACCTCATGCCACCGACGGTATTTTTGGAGCTCTCTCTCATCCATCCACTCAACCTCCCATGAGCTATGGTTTTCATGGGGGACGGGGCACCACCTCCTGCACTTCTCCTCCTCACGGTAGCACGCATCCAGGATCTGGCATACCTACTCTTTCTGCCCAATCTCCGGTTTACCACACTGTTACCCAACCTCATCCATATCCACAGCCTAGTGCTCCAGCTCTTCCAACATTCACACCCACGCCTCCCTTGTCTTCTCAACCCCCGCAACAGCAGTCACCGCCCCCTCAACCGCAAGTGGATGCCTAGTAGGGATTTGCGGCTACCCAACCACCTCATGGACCGATAACCACTCAACCTCCTCCATCTGGTACCTCTGATTACCAGATCCTCATGATGAACTCTGGCCAACCTATAACCGTCGACCTTAACCTTCAAACTCAGTCCAGTCCGTACCCCTAGCCTCTTACTCCATCTGTCCCCGAGTCACCTTCTTTAGGTTCTACAGAGCCTCTTTCGACAACTAATGGTCCCTTGCCTATCCCTCTGCCCAAAGCCGAGGTTCATACCAATATTCCTAGGGGATCATTATGTCGAAATGCTGCTTCTGACCACGCTACCCATTCATATATCATAGTAGAGGAGCTAGCCCAATCTCCTGCTGCCATGTCAATGCTGGAAGTCCTCCAATCGTGCCTCCCTCAAAGAAAAGCTCTACTATCTGCCTTGGGTGCTGTAGATCCTGCGGATTACCAATTGATTGTTTTCGATGCCCATCAGTCAGAGTCTCCTCCTCTTCCTGCTTCCGTAGCTTTCCAAATCCCAGTCAAAATCTAGAACGCTAACATTTCCCAGTGCATCATTGATGAGAGGGCATCCACTTGTGTGATGTCTACTTCAGTTCAGAAACAACTCCGATCTCCTGAGTTGGCCCCTCCCACAATCACTCTTCGCGCGTGGGATGGCCATGCCTCCCAACCCATTGGCCTTTTCCACAACTGTCCTATCACTCTTGCGGGCAAGATTGTTTGCGTTGACGTTGAAGTTATTGATGCCCTTCTTCACTATAACATTCTTTTGGGGCATAGTTACACCTATTCCATATCTATCGTCCCATCCGAAGTCCACCGCAAGATGTTTTTCCCTCATAATGGAATGATTGTCACCATCGACCAGTTGACATATCATGAACCAACATCTCAGCCCCCCTCTGAGTTGACCATCTCTTCTATAGCCACTAAGAAATCCATCGATTCTTTGACCAATGTATCCCTCGGTGTCTATAAAGACTCCTCCCTGCTTGGAACCTTCCCTGGTCTTCCTCCTCCTCCTGTCTCTGATCCCAGCTTAGCGAATGTTTGCATGATGCAATCATCTAGGGCCAACCTTAAGCAACCCACTTCGGCTAGTCAGTAATGTCAACCTAGCCTGCCACAAATCGCTCCTAGCCCTTCGCCTCAGCCAGCCGGACCTCTCCCTTTTGACCCTTCTCCTACTACTGATACCCATGCGCCTCTCTACCCTCCTCGGTCAGTTCCACCAGGTCTCAACCATCTTGGAGCTATCCCTCCTAGCCATTACCCCGCTGGTCAGCTACCGTTCCTAGCTTCCCCACCAGGAGTGTACACGGTACCTGTCATGGCCACCCTCTCTCTTCCTAACCTGACCCTTGGGATTCCCGTCTGGTACCTTGATCCTCCAGCCGCTACCCCACCTGATCAACCAAAACCTTATCTTGCTTTGACCCCAGTCCAACCAGTCCCCGTGACTTCTCCCGCTACAACAGTGCCTCAGTCACCTCAACAAGACCCACCTCCTATTGCGACCGCTTCGGGTAAGAATGGAAAAGCTTGCAGGGGGGCATAAAAGGACAAGGCAGCCCCGACAAACCCTGCCCCTCCTCGACCTCCAAAGCATACCATCCAGTGTGATTTGTGTGATGTTGTTGGTCATCCCACCCATACTTGTCCTGAATTGCCTCATCTCAAACCCATGGTTAATGTCGCATTCCCTGAGTCCACAGTCCCAGAAGCCTTTTTTCCTTCCGCGGTCGTTGCCAAGAACCCCAAGACTATTCACACCAACCACCCCTGTTCTTTATGTGATCTCCATGGCCATTACACCCACATTTTTCCCCGCCTCAAGAACTTCCGCACCTCTCTCGCTGCGGTTCACCAATTCGAGGCCAAGCGTAACGAGTCCACCGCCCCCCTATTTGCACGTTTTTCTTCAACAAGATTATTAGACATGACGGCTCCCATTGACATTCCCCCTCCTTATGTCAAGATGACAGAGCCTTCGTCCACCATATTATACCTATCATCATCCATGTGACCCTCGGGGAAAATTCCCTCTGAATCCTCCCCTGTTGTTTCACTTGACCTTCCTTCAGCAATCACCCTGGGTTCAACATCGACAGACCCCTTATCTGCTTACTCTTCTGTCACCCCTAGTGACGATGCGCATGTGAACCTCTCTTCTCATGATGATGAGTCAGGTAGCTTCGTCGCGTCAGGTGGTATTTCTTCCACCAGTCAACCCATCTTCTATCACGATGACGACATTATGGAAGAAATCCCCACCCCTGACTTTATCTATTCCCCCTTACACCGAACCCATACGTTTGCACCACATATACCTTGTCGCCATTACCTTGAAACCCCATGTTTGGGTAAGGGGGCACCCATATTTGAGAGACTAGGAGAAGAAATTCTCCACAACTCTCCTAATATATCTAGTCATGTCGACTTTAGTACCATTGTTCTTCCACATTTAGATGACCCTCTAGAGTCCCATATCACCTCAGATCAATCTAGAGCTGATACGCCTTATCGTTCCTTCATCTTACATCAGCAACCCAATCTCTTAGACATTTTTGTTAACCAACCTATGGGTTTTCTAGAGGAGCATTAGTTCATTATCTCCAAATCCTCTCATTGGGATAGTGACACTAGGTATGCCAACTCGAAAACTTAAAGTTCATTTGATACATCTATGCAGTACTAAAAGAGATTGGTAATCCTCCATTTCCTTTCTCATACTGCATAACCATAACGAAAAAAATGACGCACCACATCATTAAAATGTGGTTAGATCCCCCTTTATACATTTTAGCATGACCACAACATCCTTGGGGGCACATATGCCCCTCAACCATAACCCTCTTCAAAATCGGATTTCCTCACTCACAACACTTTTCCTTGGGGCACTGCTTGGCCTCCATATTTATTCTTATTTCTGTCGATTTCCGTTATCAGATACCATTTTGTACTCATGTTTTTCGGGTCCCCTTCGGACCTTTCATCATTTCATCATCATCATTATTAGTATCTACTTGTTCGTTGCTCTACTATTTTCCCTCGTGCCTTAGTTGGGGTTCCCTTATTGCCTCACCTATGTTGGACCGAATTCTGTCGACATCAACTTCCTTACTCGAGAAGCCAGGTCTAGGGGCAGTGTACCCTAGTTCCAGTCCTTCTCAGCGTGATGGTAATCTATACACTTGATGGTCCAGTGATGCAGCAACAGCTATTGGTGATTCCCGGGCATGTGTGAGATGTATCAACCCTCATGAGGGGGTGGCCCTACAGGTAGCCCCCCCACATGCCTGGATGACTTCTTCATTTCTGCCCTTGATGCAGCTCCTCTCATTTGATGATATCGGCCTCAACCACTTGCGGCGCCTCTTCGATTTGCATGTACCAGTCTGATGTTGCGATCCCTTCCCCGTGTGTAGGGGGCATTTGGGTGTATTTGTATCTCATGTACTAAAATCTCCTTGTATAAGTCCTGAAGATTATTCCAGGAATTGCATGTATGTGGGATTCATCATTTTGTCTATCTGGCTCATGTTTAGGCTAGCATATGCTTCATTATTGTGTTCCGTGGTTTTCCGGGCGCCTTATTCTTTGTACTATTGTCTCGGCAGGCATAGGTATGTCTCCCCCGCCGCCTTTAACACTGGTACCACTTCATCACCTAGAGACTTGTTGCACCTGTAAGTCTCGTCTCCTCTGGGTCTAGTCCTCTAGCACATTAGACTACCTTACATTCCTTTCTCTCACTTCCCTTTTGATACCTAGTGGTTGAGATCTTACAACGTATTTCGGTCATATGATTTGCTTCTAACACTCGTACATTGGGGGGCAATCTGTTACGCCATTTTTTTTGTCATCTAACTCATTATCATTAGATGAACCCAAGTACACCATGTAAGACCAATTTTACGCTAGGTAAAATTACTTTCACCATGTCAAATAACATTGGTCCATATTTCCTAGTCATATTTAACCCAAAACAAGGAAATTAATTAAATAAATCATTATTTATTTAATTATTTCCTAGGAACAAGTTATTTAAATCATTATTTAATAACATTCCTAATTAAATTTGACTAAATAATTAAATAAATCATTATTTATTTAATTATATCCCCATCATCTCCCTAAAATAATAAATAAATCATTTATTTATTTATTGTTTATAAATAAAGGAGTTGACCCATATCAAAATACCTTTTCCCTCCAACAAATATAATAAAATATTCCTAAAGGGTGGTTCTAGAATTTGATTAATAATATTTTATTCATGCAACAAATTCTAGATAGCCCTAATATTTTGTTATAAATAGGAGGGTTTTCCACATTCATTAGTCACCTTCATTGCATCATATCACTCTGGATCTACTCTTGGTCACCATTTTCCATTTTGCTTTATGAACTCCCATTGAGTTCTATGTTTGTTTTTCTACACCAATAAGAGAGAGGAATGTTAGTTCTGCAGAAACACGGGGACATAAAACCCATCCTTGCTGAGAGGCTTGGGAAGAGGCTGCATTTCGTGTTTTCCTCTCTAGTGCCCATTCTTTAATATAATACAAATCATTCTTTTAAACACTTTGTTCTTGTCTTGTCCATTGAATACATGGAGCCATATTATATTATCTGCTTAATATCTTGTATGCTTAGATCTGAATTTGTGCAGCAAACTTAAAGATATTTTGCAGCCATAATCAATGTTAGGGCTATTTGTTATATGTAGCTAAAGTGATCTTTTACGATAGATCGGGTTACTTCTTTGTTTCTAAATGTAGCATTTGGCATAGTACTACACATGGTATTAATAATAATTTGTCCCATGGTATTTGGCCCATAGACTTCACCTAAATAAAACCTCTTTTTTGAGTTTTTGTAAATATAGATGTTTATCGAGTAAAGATAAAAAATATATTATTTATTTACCATACCTCTAGTTTATTTATATTTATATTTATTTACCATAAAAATAGGTTTTTTTATTTACCATACTTCTAGTTTATTTATATTTCTATTTATTCACCATTTTTTTTTTTAGTGTTCGTATACCTCTTCATATTTTAATAAATTATTTTTTAGTGAATTTTTCATTGTTTATCTATATGGTTTTGTATGTTATTGTTCAAGCTTACATTATTTAGTTTTTTTATTTTGGCTTCCGACATCGGGGTCATATCGAGGTCATACTGGGCTGTAGAATGAGCTTCTCGGGACAATAAATTGAGACACTCATTTCTCGCACTATCCTAAAGCAAACCAAATTTTACAGGAACAAATTTTATAGGATACTGCAGAGTATTATAGAGAAAATCTTGACTACCCAAAAAATAAAAAAATCCGTATAGAACTTGTTGTATTGTATAGATTTTGTATCCCACAAATAAAAATCTATTTAAGGAAACAAAAGCTCAAACAATACTCCAAGCTCTTAAAAAACTTGCAAAGAGTAAACACTACACACCTATGTATTGTATATCACTGGAAATAGTGCTTTTCCCCTTACTGAACTACCTATTTCAAATATTTCCATACTAGTTTCCCTAGACATTCAGGTTGTGAAATAGGTCCCTAAATAGGAATTAAAAAATAAATTTATATATTTATTATCTTAGTAAACTTTGCATAAACTTCCACATAACATTCACATATTCACAACAATTTTCTCACAATTTCATTTGCACAATGATATCCACACTCAATAACATCCTTAGTTGACATTAGAAACTCTACACATGAAATCTCACAGAAACTAGCTTTAAAACTAGCAAGAAGAATGAGGAATTACCACAGGAAATTTGGGATGGGTCACCTCCGAGGAAGTCCTAGTTACTCGGTGCAAGCCCCATAAGTGATAATTTACACTATGTGGTTCATTTCACTAGTTTCAATCCCGCTTCTTTAGCCTTGTGCTAAGCGGACTATTCAAAAATCATGAGAAATCAGTCACTTATGACTACCTCTAAAAGAAATGGTCATAGATGCATGACTTACTTAACCAAGTTGAATACCAAAAAAATATTATATAATGCACTACGAAAAACCCCTCAATACTTAAATAAAAAGAATGAATGGAGCTCTAATTGACTGGTTCATGAGCCACTATACGTGCTAAGGTTTTGCAAACGAGGTAGCAAGTTAAGTGGGCTTGATTGTGGTGAAAAATCCACAGTTAAGAAAGCTTGAGCTAGAGGCGATCTAAGATGGGTGACCTCACAAGAAGTCCTAGTTGTTGGGTGCAAGCCCTGAAAGTGATGATTGACGCTATGTGATTCATTTCACTATTTTCAGTCCCACTTCTTCACTGTGTGAGAAAAACCCGATGAAATGAGTGCTAAGTGGACTATTCAAAAGTCATGAGAAGTTGCATAAACTAATGCAATGAGTGCTAAGTGGACTATTCAAAAATCATGAGAAATCGCATAAACCGATGCAATGAGTGCTAAGTGGACTATTCAAAAGTCATCAGAAATCAGTGAGTTATGACTACCTCTCATGGAAATGGTCATAGATGAATGACTTACTTAACACAGTTGAATCCCAAAATAATATAATATAATGTCATGCAAAAAAATCCTCAATACTTAAATACTTGAATAAAAAGAGTCAAGGGGGTTGTACCTGAATGCTTCATGAGTCACAATACTTGCTAAGGTTTTGCAAATGGGGTAGAAAGATAAACAGGCTTGATTTTGGGGAAAAATCCATAGTTAAACACACTTGAGCTAAACATGATCTATGATGGGTGACCTCAAGGAAGTCTTGGATACCGAGTGCAACCCCCGAAAGTGAGTGATCATTGAGCTATGTGATTCATTTGACTAGTTTCAATACCACTTCTTCACCTTTGTGAACATCACAAGATATAATGAGTTCTAAGTGAGCTATTTAAAAATCATGAGAAATTAGTCACTTATGACTACCTCTCATGGATCCAAAAAAACCCTAAAAATATTATCATAGTTATTGATGAGAAAATAATAATATGTGAACCATTCACATGCTATATCTACATATCTACATTTCATGTAGGTACTTGAGAAGATACTTGTGATTTAGTTTAGTTCAAACAAATGTCAACCAATGATATTAACTGTCGAGTGCCATTTTATATATAGATCTTATAGATTTTGTGGAGACAGACATAAAGATGGGTGGTGATAATGGATAGTAAATCTTCTTCTATGTCTGCATGCCATACATGTATCACAATCAGTTAACAATATTACAATATCTTCCTCGATTTCTGACTTGCAAACCTTTTTAGTGATAGGACAGTAAATCTCGTTCCATGCTTTCATGCCATACATGTTTTATGATAAGCTAACAATACTAAATTATCTATTAGATGCAAGCATTTTCTATATTGACTAGACTTATAGGCTGGCCGGTGATATTAGGAGTATTCGTGTCACGTATTATAGTTTCTTAGTGACAGGAGCACTGTAATGTTGCCGATATGCTTGTGATATACATATGATTTTAACTGTAGATTTTGACATTTTGCCAAATAAATGTCAACTGATGATTTTAAATGTAGATAACCATTTTATATGTAAATTTTGCGGAGACAGACATAAATATGGGTGGTGATAATGGATAGTAAATATGCTTCCATGTGTGCATGCCATACATGTTTCACAATCAGTTAACAATATTACCTTATCTTTCTCGATTTCTAACCTGCAAACATTTTCAGTGATACGACAGTAAATCTCCTTCCCTGCTTTCATGCCATACATGTTTTATAATAAGCTAACAATATTAAATTATCTATCGCCAGACACAATAATTTTCTATATTGAGAAGACTCATAGGTTGGTCGGTGATATTGGGAATATTTGTCTCACATAATATAGTTTCTTAGTGACAGGAGCCCTATAATTTTTCCGATAGGCATGTGATGTAGTATAGCTTCTTAATGACATTGGCCATGTAATTTTGGTGACAGGCATGTCACGTATTATATATACTTATTAGTAGACGCAGGAAACCAGGCATACACTCAGAATCTGTAACATATTGTTTTAACATACTTTTTAGTTTGAATGGATATTGAAAGAATCTCTTACCTATCGCTTGCACATCTGGAATTATAGGTGAGGAAATATATCTTATTTTTTTATCTTTATGTGGAGTTCTGTTATTGAATATGTAGATTTCTTTAAAGAAAAATTGCGGACAGAGAGAGATGAAATGTAAATTCTATTTCATAAAATTGCTAAACTGTTACACAATGAAAAAAAATTTCAGAACTAAGTTGTGGATTCACAAGATTTACTGAGCTGCTACAAAAACACAACGTTTTCTTTCTCTCTGTATTTGTTTCTTCCTTTAGGAAAAAATTACGATACATAGTCAATTGCTGCTCTCTGCTCTTCTCCACATTCACAACATTGCCTCTCAAAATGAACTCATGGACAATATATATAAAACATTATAATATACATATATATTATAAATGTAAAATATTTACAATATATATCATGAAATATATATAATCCAAGTTAAAACGAAATGTAATGTGGTAAATAAAATAAACTCAAAGTTAAAAATTAAAAACATAATGTGGCAAATAAAAATTAAATCAAAACATTGCAACTTCACACGTTCCTTATTCCGCGGGGTCAAGGTATAATGTAGGAGCCAATTTCTTTGCCAGCCCAAAAATAATTTGATTGGTTCGGAGGAAGGTGACGTCATCTTTTCCCATGGGTTGCCTTCCCCCTTGCAACTCATGCTTGCTGCCCCCCTGGAATGGTGCTTGTTGGCTGTGCATTTAATATGGTTGGCGGAGAATTGAAGGCTGGTAGTTACTGTTGATAAGTGATTTGTGGTTGCGTGAAGATATAAACTGGATATTGCCACTGCCATTGCTGTCATTTCCCAAATTCACATCAGACTTAAATTTGCAATTGTTTGTTGTCTTTCGATCCCATCAAATAAATTCTCTCTGTCCTTCTTCTCTATGGGCAGTTGGAATTAATATTCCAACACTACCCCTTAATTACAACTGTTATTCTCTTTCGTGCCCAAAAATTTCCTGAAATAGTTAAAACTCTTCTACGTTAATAGATTTGTGAGTATACCAGCAAAATGTTCCTCTGTCCTGTAGTTCTACAAAACAATCTCACCATTATTAACCAATTCTCGTATAAAATGAAATTTTTCATCAATATTTTGTATTCCCTTATGGAAGACAAAATTCTTTGATAAAGCTATCGCTGAGTTGTTATCATAATAAATTATTGTTACTTTTTCCTTTTCATGACATAAATCTCTAAGCATCCTTCTCATCCATACTGTTTGGCATGCTGCTACTTTTGCTACCACATATTCCACCTCTGCCATTGATAAAGAAACTATTGGCTGCTTCTTGGAAGCCCATGAAATGGCCCTCGATCCCAAATGAAACACATATCTAGATGTGCTCTTCCTGTCATCTACACTTCCAACCCAATCACTATCAATGTAACCATTTAGTTTAAAACTTTCAGATGAGGAGTATAAAATACCATACCCCTTCGTTCCATTCACATACCTTAGAGTCCTCTTGGCTACCTGTGAATGAGTCTCTTTTGGTCTTTCCATAAACTGGAAATTAAAATTACATCGTACATAATATCTGGCCTAGTTGCAGTCAAATACATGAGGCTGGCAACTATGCTCTTGTACAAACTTGGATCAAAATCCTTGCTGTTGCCTTCTTTGCTTAATTTTAACCCCATGATAGTTGGAGTTACATTTTCCTTGTTGTTCTGCATGTTGAATCTTTTCAACACTTCTTTAACATATTTTTCTTGGAAAATAAAAATCCCATTTTCATTTTTCCCTACTTTTATTCCAAGAAAATATCTCAAAAAACCCAAGTCAATCATTTCAAATTCACTCTTCATGACTGTTTTAAAATCAGCAATGAGAGAAACTTCATTTTCAGTAAAGATTAAATCACCAACATATAAAACAACAATAAGAACGTTACCATCATTTTCTTTTATGTAGAGTGTGGGCTCTCCATCACATTTCTCAAATCCATTTTCATTCAGGTAAGCATCTATCCTATTGTACCATGCTCTCGGTGTTTTCTTCAGCCCATAGAGAGCTTTCTTCAACTTGCATACTTTTTGCTATTGGCCTTCAATCTCATAGCCTGGAGGTTATTCAACATATACCTCTTCTTTCAACACTCCATTCAAGAATGCAGATTTCACATACATTTGGTAACCTTCCATTTATGTTGTGCTACTATGGACAACATCGCTCTTACTATTTTCATCCTTGCAAACGGTGTAAAGGTTTCTTCATAATCTCTTCCTTGTTGCTGCTCGTAGGCTTTGACAACAATTCATGCTTTGCGCCTTTCAATATTGTCTTTAGCATTGCTCTTGGTCTTATAGATCCATTTTAATCCAATGACTTCTTTACCTTTAGGGAGGTCCACTAACTACCATGTATTACTCTTTTCTATTGCACCAATCTCTTCGTTCATTACTTAAATCCATTTTTCTTCTTTTATAACATTTTCAAAATAAATTGGGTTATCAACATGACAATACAAACCAAATAAATATTTCAGACCATCATTATCATTTACCTCTCCTTGTTCATAAATGTCACTCAGATTTCTGAATCTCAGTCTTCTTGGTGTACTTGGAGTGCCACTTGAACTCGAGGGAGTTTCAGTTCCCTGTGGTGTGCTCGGAGAAGCACTTCCTTGATTTCTCAAGGCTGTTCTATTTCCAGCTTGTGGTGTGGTTTGTTGTGCTTGCGGGGGTGGAGGAGGGGCCACCAAGGAGGGAAATTTTTTTGTTGTCCCTTCCTCTTGTTCTTCGTGAGAAACACATGTCTTCACATTCACTATTTTCTCTAAGCTTCTATCTCAAGCTTCTTGTTGAATAAAATACACATCTCTGTTGATTATAACTTTCTTGGTGGATGGATTATAGAGTTTGTATGCCTTGGACTCATCATTGTATCCAAAAAAGATACATTTCTCCCCCTTGCTGTCAAGATTATTTCTCAATTGATCTGGGACATGTGCGTAAGCCACACATCCAAAAGCTTTCATATGAGTGACAAACTGCTTTGTTCCACTCCATGATTCTTGCAGAACTTTGTTGATGACAGATTTGGTTGGGCATCTTTTCAAGATATATGTTACACAATTGATAGCTTCAGCCCAATATTCATTTGGAAAATATTTTTCCTTCAACATACTTCTCACCATGTACATGATGGTCCTATTCTTCCTTTCTGCAACACCGTTTTGCTGAGGTGTGTACCTTGTGGTAAATTGCTTATGTATGCCATTCTCCCTCCAGAAACGTAGGAACTCTTTGGAGATGTATTCTCCACCTATGTCAGTTATTAGCACTTTGATGTAGTGCCCACTCTGCTTCTCAACATGAGCTTTAAAGTAGATGAACTGTTCAAACACTTCAGTCTTTTGTTTCAAAAAATGCACCCATGTCTTTCTAGTGTAATCATCTATGAATGTCAAAATATATTTGATGCCAACTAAAGATGGCGTTTTCATTGGTCCACACAAATTTGAGTGGACAATCTCTAAGGGTTCCTTTGCCCTTATACTCTTCCATGTTGGAAATCTTTCTCTGTGTTGTTTGCCCAAGATGCAACCTTCACAAAGGCTATTCAGTTTCTCAATGAATGGTAATAATTTTACCATTCCCTTTCTATACAACAAGTTAAAGCCCCCAAAATTGAGATGTCCAAATCTCAAGTGCCATAACCAATTTTCATCTTTCACTTCCTCTTGAAAGACCTCTTGTGTTACAGCTGCTACATTTCTTCTTTCCTTCAAGTATATTTTGAGCTTGAGAGGAAACATCATATTTCTTGTCATTTGCACCTCTGCAATGACTTTCTTTCTTGGAGGTATGTCTATGATTGTGCACACATCATCTTTAAAGAATACATTGTATCCCTTGTTTATGATCTATCCAACGCTCAAAAAATTACATTTCAAGCTAGGTACGTAATGTGCATCTGGCACAAACTTCTATTCTCCTTTCCTTGTCAGGATACTTACTCTTCCTTTTCCCATGACAAAGACCTTACTATCAGTCCCTGTTGTTATTTCATATTTAACATTTTCATCTAGATTGGAAAACATTTCTATGTTTCCAGTCATATGGTTACTACAACCTAAGTCTAAGAACCTTACATCATCTTGTCTACATTACATGTTAACATCACATTCTTCTGGTTCTTTTCTTCTTTTCTAAATTAGCATTCTACCTATTATTCATGTCATTTTTCTTTTTCCTACATTCATTGTCATAGTGCCCATATTTCTTGCAATAATGAAATTGGACTTGAGATTTATCATACCTTTTTCCATGAGCCTGATGTTGGCTTGAGCCTTCATTCTGGTTCTGATTACTGCTCCTTCCACTCAAACTTGCAGTGCTATTTCTTCCTCTGTTTTGGCTTCTGCCTCTTCCTCTGTTGTTTTCTCTAACATGACCTGTGCCTCAACCAAAAGACATTTGAGTCTTGAAAGCTTGTTCCAATGAGTAATATGTTCCTCTGTTCAATATGTGTTCATGAGACATGAGGGATGCACTAAGCTCATCCACTATAAATAGTGAGAGATCCTTTGTCTCTTCTATTTCCACTACTATGGCATCAAATATTGAGGGTATACTTCTCAAGATTTTCTCCACTATCACTATTTCTTCAAGTGTCTCTCCATGAGACCTTATCTGGGTAACCAACTCAATAACATGAGTGAAAAATGAGTCTATAGTGTCAGACTCTTTCATATAGAGAGTTTCAAAATCTCTCCTCAGCATTTGCAGCTTTCCTATCTTCACCTTCTCCATGCCTTAATAGGATGTTTTGAGAATATCCCACGCATCCTAAGACTTTGTTGCTGCTGCAATCCTTCAGAAAATACTCTCATGCACTGATTGAAAAATATAGAAGAGGGCTTTGGAGTCCTTCTTCCTATTATCTCTTAACAAGTCTCTTTCTGTTGCTATCAAAGCAGTCAGCGCTGTTGCGTCTACTGGTTCTGGGTAGCCATTCTCAACTAGCTCCCATATTTCCTGTGAAGCAAATAGGGCTCTCATCGTGATTGCCCATATTCATGGTTCTTCCCTTTAAACTGTGGAAGTTGGGGATTCATTAGGCTGGTGCCTGCTGCTATCATCGTAACAATGCAAACACGACAGTTTTCTTAACTATGTAAAAAAAATGAAACAATCAAACTTTTTGATTGTGTAAACAAACAGAAGTTTTCTCTTCTAGAGAAATCCACTTCAACAAAATTCTTACAGCTTCTGCAGTGAAGAGAGATCTATGCTTCGTTCACTGAAAAAATAGACTAGCTCTGATACCATGTTGGAATTTCTGAACAATTTCGAACACACATAGGAAATAAAAATTCATTTTCCAAAACACAGAGATTAAAAACAAATTACAGACACAAAGAGATGAAATGTAAATTCTATTTCATAAAACTGCTAAACTGTTACACAATAAAATATTTCTTCAGAACTAAGTTATGGATTCATAAGATTTACTGAGCTACTACAAAAACACAACGTTTTCTTTCTCTCTGTTTTTGTTTCTGCCTTCAGGAAAAAATTGCAATACACAGTCAATTGCTGCTCTCTGCTCTTCTCAGGATTCACAACATTGTCTCTCAAAATACACTCACGGCATATATATATATATATATATATATATAATATTCATATATATTGTAAATATAAAATATTTACAATATATATTATGAAATATATATAATTCGTTAAAACTAAATGTACCGTGGTAAATAAAATAAACCCAAAGTTAAAAATTAAAAACATAATGCTACAAATAGAAATTAAATAAAAAATTGCAACTTCACACGTTCCTTATTCTGTGAGGTCAAGGTATTGGTCCGGAGGACGGTGACGTCACCTCTTCCAGTGGGTTTCCTTCCCCCTTACAGCTCATGCTCGCTGCCGCGGGAATGGTGCTTGCTGGATGTGCATTTAATATGGTTGGTGGAGAGTAGGTGCTGTTGATAACTGATACCTGGTTTCCTAAAGATCTAAACTGGAGATTGCCACCGTGGTTGTTGTCTTTTCCCAAATTCACATCAGACTTAAATTTTCTATTGTTTGACATCAAACTTAAATTTGCTATTATTTGTTGTCTTTCGATCCCATCAAATAAATTATCACCACCTTTCTACTCAGAGGGAAGTTAGAATTAATATTCCAACATTAACTTCGATGAGCATATATCTCTTAGCTTTTTCTCTTTGTTTATTGAATATGTAATTCACTTTAACTTATTTATAAGTTGTCGGGCCTTTTAAACCGTGGAAAACAAGGAGGTGCGTAATTATTTGAAATTATCAAACACTATTTAAAAATTACTAATAAAAATTATCAGTTTTAACTATAAATTAAATAAAAAAATACAAATCTCAATCTTAAATTGATTTAAAAATTTATGTTTTTAATGTTACATATTGAAATAAAATATATATACCTTCATAAAAAACACTAATTTTTTTTTTTTTTTTGTAAATTCAGTGGGACCTTGCCATTTCTATTTATATTTTAAGACAGGTTACAAAAAATAAAAAGTCATTCTTGGCCTCAACCTGCCCAAGAGGGAAACCAGGTTTATTGACCTTCTAAAAACATGGTTTGCATCCCAAAATTGGAATTGTCTCTTGCGTCTATGATTTTCTTGCACTAACTACTCCTCTAATTTAATATATACAACCATATAGAAATTTTAAAAGTTCAAAATTAACAAGTTTTCATCAAATCTAGACATCATCTACCCCTCAGATGAGGACACTGGGGCAGGGTCTTTGACATTAGACCCTGGCATTTCTGCCTGGTTCAGTTGTTGCAGAATCTTCTGGAGGGTCTTCTCCATGCGACCCACTTTTTCGTCTAGTCTGCTAACCCTGTCTGCAGTCTGGTATTGAGTGATCTTCAGATGCTGCTGATTGTCCTGAATCTCCAAGAGTTGGGCCTGGGTACGTAGGTCTGGTTGCATTGTTTCTGTCTTTACCTGAACTGTATGGGCACTCTGGATTGCCTTTGCTATCAGACATTTTAATATCCAATATGTATGAACTGTTTGATTAAATAGAGTAAACCTGCCCCTTGTATGACCTGGATCTGTTATAAAATTGAGGATCTCTGCCTCTGTCTCCATATCCTCTGGTTCCTGCTGAATTTCTTGTTCCCATCCACGGATATCATTTCTGACTGCCGAAGGATTGCTCATAACATAATTTACTGCCAGTGTTTCTAGGTGTTCCAAATATGTTTTCCGCCCCCTTTTCTTCGGAGCGGGTTCAGTCTGAGCATGCTGCTTTCCTTTATCCGTGGCTGTTCTATGGTGTCGCTTTCCCATCGCTGAGTGGAAATTATTAACTAACACCGTACCGAGTATCGCTATAACCAGGTTGCAGGGCTGTAGCTCTCCTTTGTTGCTTCCTCCAATCTTTCGCATGCAAGGGATAATGCATGCAAGACGGAGAAGGCGAGGTTAAAAGACTTACCGCTTTCTGACCTGCTTTTCCGCTGGTCTGACAGACACCCTGGCCATCATGCGCCAACGATCCTTTGCCGGCGCTCACACACTCCACTTCGCTGGTGTGACAGACCATGTTTAAATGATAGTAATTAGAAATGACGGGAGCGCTTGCCAAGTTGCCTCCTCCCCTTGTCATGATGGCATGTGTACACCTCGATCGGGGGGTTGGAGATCTTTTTCCACTATCAACTGGAGCGATTGAAATTCCACAGTCCATATGAGGTCATTTGGGCGTCCCTCTATGTGTCTCCCATCATTCTGACATCCCCAGTTTGCTAAATAATCTGCTGCTGAAATTCCTTTCCTTTTGATATGGTGAGGGATAAGATATTGTATACGTTTTACCAATTGGCTCAATTCCTCTATAAGAGCTGCTGTTCGCCAACTTTGGGAAATTTTCTCCCATTGGGTTCCTTGTTGGATTTTTCGAAGGATCCCTGTAACCATAGCTGAGTCGCCTTCAACGATGATCCTCTGATATTGTTCACGGATTGCTATCTGCAGGCCTTGTTTGACCGCCATTAATTCAGCTTCATTATTTGTTGCATGTCCTAAATCTAGAGCATAGAATCTGCAGACATTCCCTTGTGAGTTTCTGAAGATCCCTCCTGATCCTGCTTGGCCCGGATTCCCTTTGGAAGCCCCATCATAATTAAGTTTTAAAAAACCGGGTTGGGGTGGGCGCCATTGTTCTTCTATTGCTTGACTAGGAGGTCGGAATTTCCAAATCCCTTGGCTAAGCATCTGAGGTTTTAGATTCAACTGTTCCAATATAATGGCTTCAATCCCAACTGCTTTCCAATCTTCATCCGTCCATTTTTCTGTTAAGATGGTTTCCCGGATGTTTTCTATGGAACGCTGCCATATATTAATCATTGGTTGTTCCAAATTCTGAAAGACCCTCTGATTTCTTTCCTTCCAGATGTTCCACAGTAGGAATCCTAGTGCCAAGGTCCACGCTCTATTGATGACTTGACAGTTGAATTTTCCTTTTCCCCAGTTTTCTATAATTTCTGTCACAGTTTCATTGTTGATTATCTGCTGCCTAAATAGATGTGTTAGAGTCTCCCACAGAGACTGAACTTTGGTACAGTAACCGAGCAAATGATCTATGGTTTCTTCTTCTTTTCGACAAAAGGGACAGCATGATGGCCCTATCATACCTCGTTTTTGAAGATTTTCCCAGGTTAATATTCTCCGATGGGTTACCAGCCAAATGAAATATGTGATCTTTGGCCAATGCCTCATTTCCCAAATCCTTTTCCAAATTGGTCTCCCATTTCCTGTATCTTGTTGAGTGTGGATATAATATCCCTCCTTGATAGTGAATAGGCCTCTTGTTTGATGTCCCCATCTCAGAATGTCTGGACCTGAGGTAATTCTGAGTTTGCGAGTATTTAGCTCTTTTTCCAAATTATTCCACTGTTCCGTTTCAGGCGCTGCCGGCCACCCATGTTTGTCTTTCCACTTCCTCCACATACCATCACTAGTATTGCTCCAATATTACTTCACTAATCTGTTATTTGGTGTATTGGTGAATAAGAAAATTTCGCCTAATTCAAGTCTACTAAATAATTTGTCCCTTTGTTGCCAAGAATCTTCCCAGAAAAGCGCTGTATTTCCTTCCCTAACTTCCCAGAAACTATGATTCCGAATTAAAAATCTGTTCATCGCTGCTAGATTCCATAGAGTTGACCCTTTTGGAGTTCTATCGACTTTCATTCGACCTGCAACTGTTTCTGGCATGTCATACTTAACTAGCCATATTCTCTTCCAGAAGTCCTGCCCTCCTATGAGCCAGCACCACCAAAGTTTTTCCCCCAGTACATTATTTAAGCTAAAAGGGTCTCTCAATCCCAAACCTCCTGCTACCTTAGATTTAATCAGTTTCTCCCAAGATAGTAGGGCCCACTTCCTATTTGCTTGACTCCCCTGCCATAAAAACCTTTTGAATATGCTAACCAACTGTTCACATATTCCTTTTGGGCAAGCTTTTCCGGATAGCTGGTAAATAGGTAGTGCTTGCAGCACTGATTTTAAGAGAATAAGACGGCCTGGCGCATTGAGTGTTCTAAATGCCCAATTTTGAATTCTTTTCTCCACTCTCACTACAATATCCTTCCAATCAGCTATCCGCGTAGGGCCAGGGTTTAGGAACATACCAAGATATTTAAGCGGAAAGGATCCTTGCTGGAAGCCTAAAGCCCTGGTCAAATGATGCTACATCAGAACCGGACAATTGAAGAAATACACGTTCGACTTTTCCTTATTGATTTCTGTGCCCGAGGCTTGCATGAACATCTCCAAAATTGTTAGGATGCTCTTACACTCTTTCAGTGAGACCATGCAAAATAGTAAAATATCATCTACGAATTGTTGGTGTGTCAAGGACAGATGAGGTCCCCATAATTTCAAGCCTTCAATCTTGCGTTCTGCTACATGAGCTTTGATTAATCGGCCCAGACCCTCGGCCGCTATGATGAAGAGGAATGGTGATAGGGGATCTCCTTGTCTAAGCCCACGCGAGCTGTTGAACGGTGTTGAAGGGCTTCCATTCAAGAGTATGGAGAAGGTCGGTGAGGATATAAATGAATGCACCCAATGGATCCATCGTTCATCAAACCCGAACGCTTTCAGCACCTCTGTCAAGTATTGCCAGCTTATGCGATCATACGCTTTGGAAAGATCCAATTTTATTAGTAGTCCTCTCTTTTTTTCTTTCTTCAGTGTATGTATTGCTTCCTGTGCAACCACTATTCCATCTAGGATTTGTCTTCCTTTAACAAATCCTGTTTGTTCTGGGGAAATGATCTTCGTCAGCACAGGTTTTAAACGGTTAACCATAATAGTAGAGAGGATTTTATAAATGACATTGCAGAGGGCTATCGGGCGGAAGCCTTCAGGGGTATCAGCATGCTGTTGTTTGGGGATAAGAGTCAAGAATGTAGCATTCAGCGCCGGAGACATTTTTTTTTGAATTCGGGATTCTTCTACCACCTCTAAAATATCTTGTCCAATGAATGACCATGCTGCTTTGAAGAATTCACTGGTAAATCCATCAGGGCCCAGGGCTTTATTTATGGGAAATTGCAAGACCACCTCTTCTACCTATTTTAGCGTTACTGCTCGTAATAAAGCCAGGTTTTGTTCTCTCGTGATCATTTGGGGAATATGATTAGTAATCTTCTGAATGGCTTCTTGACGGTTGGGACTAGGCTCTATCAGAAGATTCTGAAAATGGCTAGTCATTTCCTTTTCAATATCTTCATGTTTAATTAGCCGCTCTCCATTTGCTGCTTTAATGGAGAAAATTCTGTTTAATTGACGCCTTTGTATGATTGCTCTATGAAAGAATTTTGTGTTCCGGTCCCCTTCTTTAAGCCATTGTACTCGAGATTTCTGTTTCCATAAAATCTCCTCATGTTTTCTTCGTTCCTCCTGTTGGCTAAGAGTTTGACCTTCTTCCACCACCAGCTCTTCTGTGCGCCCATGTAGGATTATTCTTTGCTGGATTTCCTTCATTTTTTCTTTCAGCCTTATTTGATCCTGATGAATATTTCCGAATTCTATACGATTCCAGCGTTTGATTTCCTTTTTTAGTTGCTTCAGTCACAACTGAAAAGAATGCATTTTATTGTGGCCTCGGATTGGGTTTGCATACCACCAATTTTTCACTTTTTCCATAAAACCTGGGTCTCTAAGCCAAAAGAGTTCGAATCTGAAAGGCTGGTTTTTTCTACTCACTTTCACATCTATCTCCATCCTGATTGGCCAATGGTCGGAGCCCAGAGTGGGAAGGATTTCCGCCTCATAATGAATGTCTAGGCTCACCAATGCCTCTGTTACTAAAAATCGATCAAGCCTGGATGCAATCTGGTACCGTTCTCCTCTTCTATTATTCCACGTATATCTTCCATTGACTGTTGGTACATCTACCAGGCTCAGATCCTGTATAACCTCTTGGAATAGAGCCATTTCTGGTTCCTCCCTTCTTATTCCGCCTTTCTTTTTAGATAGGTTTAAAATCATGTTAAAATCTCCTCCTAAAAGCCAATATTTTTCATTATGTAGAGTACTCACCTTTCTTATATCCTGCAGGAATGCCGCTCTCTCACCTGGAATTGAAGGCCCGTAAACAGCCGAAATAAGGATTCTATCCTCTGCTCCCATCTGTCTGAATGTCGCTGTTAAGATTCTGGGGACTCCCATCCATCCTTCTGCTATAACTTCCGCTTCATTCCAAATTATGGCCAGTCCTCCCGAAGCGCCCACTGATTCTATCGCCATCACCGCATATGACAGCTTAAAAGATTGTATTATTGTTTGGAGCTTTTGCCCTGTAACTTTGGTTTCTTGTACTAACATAATCTGGGGTTTTTCCATCTGCAATTTGTCTTTTAAATGACGTTCTTTGCCTTTGCTATTCAGGCCCCTTATATTCCAGGAGAGCACCTTCATTAAAAAATTTTGGGTAGTTGTTGAAATACCGTTGTTAACGGTATAATCTTTCCGGTGTTGATCAGCATTTCGCCTACTAACTGTATGGAGTCTTTGATAGTCGGTATTCCTCTCTTCTTCGCTGGTTTAGATGAGGTCAGTACTTTCTTGCCTCCGGCCTGGTCCCGTTCTAGAGCCTCTTGCTGAGCCTGAGCTGTTAGGTAATGTTCAAAGGTATCTTTGTACAATTTCTTCTGATCCGGCGGGATAAAGCGGTCATCGAGGTTCCTCCACTCAAATAGCAATCTTTTTAGTAATTTCTCCTCTGCGCTTAAGTCCTCTTTAGAATGTTCCACCTCCATTGGGGTATTTTCCTGTTGTTGATTATCTTCCATTTCCTTCCCTGCTTTCCTCTTTGTCGATTGCTGTTTTGAGCCCGCCTCCACATTACCTTCCACCGGGATCTCCACTATTATCTCGGGCCTTGACGATTCTCCTTCCTCTTGCAAAACTTCATAGCGATTGCCTGTTGCAGTCAATCCAGAAGGTTGTTTTTTTATTATAGGCCCAGACACTGTTTGCCCTGTGCGTCTTCTTCTCGACGGCACTTGCACAAAACCCTCATCTTCCTGTCGGGGTGGTTTTTCTGGATCTTTGGTACTTATTTTCTGTTGCTCTGCCACATTTAAAGGGCAAGACTTATATATATGCCCATACTCATGGCATCGGCGACATCTAAAGGGTATGTGTTCATAATCCAGTAGTTGCATCCAAACTTTACACTCATACTCCAGTTCTATCATCTCTGGTAGGGGCTCTGAAATATTCATATACACACAAATTCTCGCAAAGGATGTATAATGGCCTCTAGCTGTAGCATCTGCTATTTTAACAAAAGAGCCCAAAGAATTTCCTATTCCTTCCAAAATTTCTGGGTCCCAAAAATCCATGGGAAGCCCAAACAGCCGTACCCAAACAGGAGCAGCGAGGAATTGCTCTTGGTCGGGGTTGTAGCATTCCTCCCATTGTCTAAGAAATAGCCCTGCATTACTAAAAAAATAGGGTCCTCCCTAAAAAATGCGTTCTTTATCCTGTAAATTTGAAAAAATTACTGTAAAAAAACCTTTAGCTCCTAGTTTCAAGTCAATATGCCCTTTGGGCTGCCATTTTATCTGTATCCATTTCATTAGTTCCTTTTCTGAAGGCCATACACCTATAAACTTACATATTAAGGCATGATTTTTCATATACCCTCGATACTCCGTCAATTTCGCCGTTGGAATGACAAATCTTGGCTTTTTCACCGCTCTTGGCAAACATTGGCCTTTCTGTTTTGCCTGCCATTCGGCTCCTAAGACAGGTCCCGAATTTTGCTGTGCTGAACCCGCTTGCGATGTCCGCTGCACTGTATCCCCAGTGGTTATGTTACGGTAGGAGGGCTGCGACCCTCCTCCCGAGGGCGCAGACATATACCTTCTATCAGACTTGGCGGCTGATGGGTGCCCGCCTCTGGATCTCTACAATCCTGTTTTGTTTCCTTCAAACCCTCGAAACCCTCATTCGCTCCTCGAAACCCTCATTCTCTCCCCGATGAACTTAAAAAAAAAAAACAAAAAAAACAAAAAAAACAAAAAAAAAAACACTAAATATAAATATAATAAATATAAACATATATTTTTAGACATGAAAAATAATTATAAAATAAGTTATATAGCCCAATATATTCTTAAACTTATTGCAATTTTTTTAAGAAATTGCATACTAGTACAACTAATATATAATTTTATTTTAATCACAAATTAATTATAGAGTGAGAAACATCAAATATTTCAGATTATAAAAATATTTTTAATATATTATATTTTGAAAAATCTCCACTTTAATGGATTGATATTTAACGACTCACAGTAGATTGAAATTGATTGAGATGTGAGATAAAGCTGTAGTATTTTTATATAAGTTTTCAAAAAATTAATATTATTGAAAATAAGATTATTTTGAAAATAAGATTAAAAATCCAGATGAAAGTAATAATATTTCAATTATAATTTTAAATAAAATATTTAATGTCCATTTTAAATAAAATAATTTTATATAAACTAATTAATTAGTGAATAGAGAACTCCCTACGTAAATAACGAAAAATGCTATGAGATTCAGTGAGAAAAAATTAAAGAAATAGAATGTTAAAAGTGTTTGAATCTTTTTTTTCTTAATTTTAATAATTGCTAGTAGAATCTTTAAAAAAATTCTGGTTAGAGTTTGACGTTATCGATAGCTTTTCGGAACCGGAAAACAAATCAAGTTTTGTCACGTTGCTGAAAAAATATGGCGGTGCCTTTTGTAATTCGATGTTACAGTTATCGTATTTCTTTTTTCCCTTAACTTCAAATAAACAGACCACTCAATCAGTCGAATAATTTTCTTGTTTTTGTGTTATCAATTCTTGTCCAAGTGGTGCACTCTTCCAGGGATTTTTATATATCTGCATGCATATTCCCAGTCATTTGGCTCGGGATTTGTAATGTTGTTTGATTGCAATTACAAATAAGTGATCTCACTGGATATAAGTGAGCCTTGTGAACTCCTGGAAGTGTGTTTAGTAGTCCCTGTGGATTTTTTTGAAACTGCAAAAACGCGTTTATTTTCCCGCAGAATTCTGCTCAACATATCCCGCCACCATATTTCGTCTGGCTCCATTAAATCTTTCTGCAAGTTTAATATCCTGCCACAATATTTCACATCACAACATTAAATCTTTTGCCCGGGGTTATTCTTATCGGTTAAAATTTATGATGTTGCCATCGTTAAGCAATCCAAATTGGACTTCAATTTGACCATTTATATATGCTAGGTGACATTGTTTCATTTTATATATTTAAAAATTCATATCATCTATAATTTTGAACCTGATAGTTTAAATTGAGCTGCTCCAAATATATCTATTTATATTTTTTGTTTTTGTGATTTAAAATATGTTTCACCTTTTTTTAGTAGACAAGTGTCAAGTACAAATTGAACATTTACATTATTATACTTTTCTTTCAAACTAAACAATCTCCTATTTCAATGTTTTAACTAATCATTGAAATTTTGAATTGAAATATATTGTTAAAATAGATTTTAGAATTTTTGGATTTACAAAGTAGATAAATGTTTCTCATAAATCACGTTATTATGAATTGGTGGAAATTTCGAATTTCTAATGTGGTTAATTTTTGGGATAAGGTGAAAAAAACTTAATCGATCATCCGAATAAATGCACCCTTACTATTTATTCTGAGTGATTAAGTTTTTCTCAGCTTGACACCTTGTCCAAAGAATGGACCACATTAGAATGTTTGAAAAATGGACTATTTTATCATAAAAACATTTATCTATTTTAAATATCACACTTTATATTAAAAAGTGAATAAATTAATCATATAATTGGAAAGTAAAAAATATTGTATACTTTTTTTTTAATTACGTTTATCTTTATACACATTATTTTTTTGGGTTTCTTTGTGACCAAATCAATGCAAAGAATATGTTTATATATATATATATATATGAGATATTAAATATTTTATTTAAAATTATCAATGAAATATCACTACTTTTAACTACATTGTTTTTATCCTATTTTGAATAACATTAATTTTCTGAAAACTTATATAAATATAGTATAGCTATATCTCAAATCTCAATCTCAATCTTTGTGCATCATTTACACTTTATTAAATATCAATCAATTGAAGTGATATATATATATATATATATATATATATATATATATATATATATATATATATATATATATATATATATATTAAATTTACTATTTACTTAATATAGTGGAATCTCAAAAACTGATATCTCAAAAATCTCTCAATACTTAAATATTAAAAATATATTTATAATGTGAAATTTTAATGTCTCTCAATATATAATAAATTTAAGATTATATTTTTGTATATTAAAAATATTTTTAAATTTTGAAATATTTAATGTCTCTCGATATATAATAAATTTTTAGTATTAAAATAGAATTATTTATTAGTTATATTAATATGAAATTTCTTAAAATAAATAAGTTGAAGAATATATTGCACTATATACTGTTCTTTTATAATTTATATATATTTTTCTTTTATAATTTATATTTATCTTGTATTTATGTTTAAGAATTTATTGCTCTATATAATTTTCGTTTATTCATCTTGTATTTATTTTTAAGCATATATGTTTATATTTATATTTAATTTTATTTGTTTTCTCTTTCTTTTTATTACTTTTTATTTATAGAAATGTTTATATTTTATTTAAAAATGTAACATTAAAATCATATAACCATAAATTTTTAAATCAATTAACGATTGAAATTGATATTTTTTATTTAATTTCTCGTTAAAACTGACAATTTTTATTCGATTTTTTTAAATATTGTTTGATAATTTCAAATAATTACGCATCTCCCTGTATTCCACTGTAAAAAGCACCGACAAATTATAAATAAGTTAAAGTAAGTTACACATTCCATTAAAAAAGTCAAAAGAAATCTGCTCATCGAAGTTAAAGAAATCTACATATTCAATAACCGAAGTTAAGATAGAGAGAAAAACTAAGATATATCTCCTCATCCATACGGAGAGTTCAAATGTGCAAGCGATAGGTAAGAGATTCTTTCAATATCCAATTCAGACTAAAATGTCTGTTAACCAATATGAAAAGGGTTCTGAGTGTATGACTGGTCTCCCTGACCTGTTAATGAACATATATAATACGTGACAGGCCTCGCCAAAATTACAGGGCCCCTGTCAGTAAGAAGCTATAATACGTCAAGGACTATCTTCAAAATTACAGGGCTCCTGTCAATAAGAAACTATATTACGTGACACGAATATTCCCAAAATCACCGACCAGCCTATGCGTCTGGTCAATATACAAAATGCTTACGTCTGGCCATAGATAACTTAATATTGTAAGCTTATTATAAAACATGTATGACATGAAAGCATGGAACCAGATTTACTGTCAATTATGACTGCGCAATTTCAATATCGAAAATGTTTGCATGTTAGAAATCGAGAAAGATAATTTAATATTGTTAACTGATTGTGAAACATGTATGGCATGCACACATGTAAGCATATTTACTATCCATTATCACCACCCATCTTTATGTCTGTCTCCACAAAATAGTATATCATGTGAATGGTTCATAGATTATTATTTTCTTATCAAGGATGACGACCTTGCTTTAATATGTCGGTTTTCTTATGTCTGGTATGAAACTAGTGTACTATTTGAATCATATTCTTCTATTTTCTTTTTCTTTTTCTACGTGAAGCGTGATCTTCTATGTTTTTAATTAAGCATATTCTGATTTCTTGTATTCCATTGATTGGTATAAAGCTATCATATATTTTAATTATTTTTATTACTTTTAATTATTTTATTACTTAAATTATAGTATTAATTTTGTGTCTAACTTGATCAGAAATTTAGAATTTAAAATATTTGGAGAGTATAAAAATCACATTGCATTTTTTATTAAGATTTTGAATCAGTCCATTTTTTATTAAGATTTTGAATCAGTCCAGGTAATACAAATTGTAATTTATATGGTGGGAAAACTTATTATAATCTTATTGTGAAACTAACAATAAGATTAGTTATCGCTGATTGTTGATGTATACATCTTATGAATTGTTGTTTGGTATTATGTTCCATGCATCGTATGCATTATTGATAGTGTATGGTAGTATTTTCTCTTTGAGACAAATTAATGAGAGTTTTGACAAGATAAGAGCCACCAGAAGAGAGGACATAGTTGAAGGAGGAAATTCTATTTTCATGCCATCATAGTGGTATGAGAACCTGAATGATATTTGGTTTGGATATTGGAGATGACTACAAAAGATTGAAAGATTTAGTATGTTATTGAGAGAGATTATTTTCAAAAGTACAAAGGAGGTGTGCTCTTTGAAAACAATTCGTTTAATTGACTTAATCAAAGGAAGGTTCTTTGAAAACAATTAGTTTAGTTGACTTAATCAAAGGAAGACTACTGAAAGAGTTGGTATGTTATTGAGAGAGATTATTTTCAAAAGTACAAAGCAGGTGTGCTCTTTGAAAACAATTGGTTTAATTGACCTAATCAAAGGAAGTCTCTTTGAAAACAATTAGTTTAGTTGACTTAATCAAAGGAAGACTACTGAAGATGAGATCATGGCACAAATATTATAAATATAGATGGATATGATATTTTTATATTAATTATGGTCATAAAGAATGTTGTTTACAGGTAGCGGGGAAGGGAAGTTGTAGATAGAAGTCGTTATAGCAAGTTGTGAGAAAAGAATGCAAAGCTCTCAAGTGAAGGAATTTGAATTTGTGATAGAACCCAATAGAAAATTAAATTTTTGAAATGAGGAAACCATAATTTCTCGAAATATCAAGTGAGCAGGTAAAATTGAAAAAGCCTAACAAATTTTAACGCTAAGGAGCAAATATGCTCTTAAAGGTGGATAAAAGGAGGAGAAATGTTCTACTATAGAGAAGGTGTTCAAGGAAAACACCCTACAAGAAGAAGCTGGGTAGAAGTTTCCAAATGAAATTCCATAGTTAGTGCAGGTAGAATTTCCCAGGAAGAAGAGAAGGAAGGTGCTACCGAGACGAGAACTTGGTATCGTGATAAGTAGCAAACTTGTTACAATATGGAGAAGGCTTGTTGCATCTCAGAGGTGAATAAGGAGTGTTTCCAAAGGGAAATGGTAAATATTTATACTGATATTCATATAGTGGGTATAGAGGAAAGTTAGAAACAGAGAAAAGAATGCCAAGGAAATTGCAAAGGGAAATGGTGAATATGTATACTGATAGTCATATACTATACTGGGTTTAGAGGAAAGTTAGAAACAGAGAAAAGAATGTCAAGGAAATTTCCAATAGGAGAATTAGTGGTTAACAAAAGGAAAATAAAATGGTTGAATTGAAAGTACATCTAAGTGTATTAGTGGAGTTGCTACCTGAATATGAGGAAGACCAAAAATATGGTTGGATAACGAAGAAGAAATGAGATGTCATTCATTTCAAATGAAGCTAAGAGAAAGGCTATATGTTAAACCGAGGAAGGAACTCAGGGTAGTTGAGTTTAAAATAAATAATTTTCAACCAAATATGTTCATTAATGGAAAGAAAATCAGAAATGTTGAAGAGGAAATCATTAACAGTTTGATGAACTATTGGAATAGTTCAGATCTGAAAGAGCATGTAATAATTATGGCATCAAATAAAGAGCCTCATGTTTTTAACTATAACACTTCGTATATGATTGCAGATATTTTAGGTGATGAGGGACACATAGATGATGTGCTTATACAAGTTAATGAAGAAATGAAGTTTCTGGAAGAAGGTTGAGATCAAAGATTTTTTTTGCTTAAGAATGAGTTCAAATATATTAGATATGGTTATTTATTGGAATATTCACTGAAGGGCGTTGATGTATTATAAATTATCCAAGAATATAATATTGGAAGATGATAGAAAATCTAGAGATAATTGATAAATACAAGCTCAAAGGGATTCCAATAATTAGAATATTAATTGAAAGTCTTATGCTAGAGGAAGGAAGCACATAACAAGAGATGGAACTTTTTGAAGAGTATCTAGTAGAAGATCCAAGTGAGAGATATTGTGCCGAGGTTACAAATACAAATCAAGATGGTTTTGCTGAATTTTATAGAGAGAATAATTTATTGGAGAAAAGGGTAATAAGTCAAATATTTCATATTAAATATGTCAAATTAGAAATGGAAAAAGAGAGAATTGTCTTGAATGACAATGAGGAGAAAACTACAGAGTATGACCAACGGGTTGTAAAGGAGGTATGTAAATGAAGATTGATTAACATTATTATAACTCTTATTATAAAGGAGGATATGCAATAAATTATAGAAAACACAGTGAAGTTCGATCAAGGATATAGTTAGATTATGCAATTGATGGATATTTGGTGTTGATGAGCATAACATATAAGTGAAGATATAACATAAAAAGGAAAACCAACAACAACGTTGACTGAAAGACCTTCCACTAGAAAAGTAAGTGAATAATAACATCCAAAGATTAAAGGAAAAATATAACACGAGGTTTGGGATATTAGAGGATTCAAAATTTGACATAACGAGAGGTCATGAACTTTTTATACCTTGAGATTCTAATGCAAGAGCATTAGAGTTTCCAAGTCATTAGATCATCAATGAGAAAAATATTCAAAAAGGGTCTTGATTTTTTAGAATAATTTATATTCTTCTATGTAAATAAATTTTTTTTTCCAAGTTGGTATATTTTATGAATTTTAGAACTATATGATTCGTAGTTTTAGAAAATCTATGGATAGGTGATATTTTTCCCATAACAAAAAAACAAACCTACCTTGAAAAACATGAGAGGTTCCACGAATGATTGAGCTATTTTATAATTTAGGAAAATATGATTTATGGAGTGATTTTAGGATTTAAGAAAATCTAATTTATGGAGTGGGGTGATTTACGGCGTTATTTTAAGATTTATAAAATATGTTGCATTTTTTAATTCTACCTATTGTAAACCCATTTTTTGTATATAGTCTCATTTTATGCCTCAAATATTCTGAAATAACTTCCCACCTTCTCAATAAATGGGAAGAAAACTAATACTATGAATACATTTCTATAAGTTAATTTTATTTCTTAGCATTTGATAAATAGACAAAATGGGTCAAGTGGTTTCCCTTGCCATAATTCTCATACAACCTTCCAATCTTCGTAGATATCATCCTTCATCACATTTGTGGAAATTCATGGATATCATCCTTCATCTATAAGATCACCATTGAGAGAAAAAGTGAAGGTTCAGGTAGTGGAGGACCACCTAGAGCACCAATAAGAAGGTCCCCAACCATTGAAGGAAAACTCAGTTACAACACAAAGTAGGATGAAAAACCAAGTAGATCAACTTCAAAAAAAAGGGAATTGGAAGTAGATTATTGAATATTTATGACTCTAGAATCATATAAAGAGATGTTTATAAATCTAAAAAAAACAAGGACAATAAGTTAAAACCTTAGGATTAGGTGCCCAGAAGGTTCTATAGAATATTCAAAGTATAACATACAAATTTTAGTTTCCTCCATATTTAAATGTACCTATGGTCTTGAATGTTTATTACTGAAAAAAAAAGTAATCATTGAGAACATTCAAGTTCACACTAATTTACTAGATATTAATACAGAAAAGTAAAACGTACTAGAAATTGAAAAAATAATTGAAATGGGACGGAGGAAATTGCAGAATCAAACAATTAAATAGTAGCTCATGAAGTGGAAGAACCTACTAGTATAAGAGGTGACATGAAAATATGTGTTTTTCGTGAAAAATCATATTTAACTCATAAAATATTAAGGGAAACATTCATCGAATATGAAGGGCATGCCAAGCCTTAAAATTAAGTTATTATTATTATTTTTTTTCTTATGTTCATATTGTCGATATTGGTTGATTTGTCCCATCAGTTTTTAACTAGTCCCCTTAATTCATTGTGACATTTGTCTCCAATATATACCAATAAGATGTTATTTTAGCAATGATATCCTCTTCTGCATATTTTATAATGTAAAATTATATTTCCTCCTTCAAAATAATTCTCACTGATTCTTCTAACTCATCTTCAAGGACTCGGGATACCTTTTTTTCTATTTTTATGTTTTATGGGTGGTTGGTGTGTAATACTCTAGTTCCATCAACTCACGGCATAAAAATGTTTACTGTGATAGGGATGTTTTGGAATCATTTATAAAAGATAAGAAGACAAAGCATAAGTTACCCAATAAGGAAAAAGAGAAATGAATCTGAAACAATTATAAAATAAAAAAAATAAAAAAATTGGATGTATGCATGAATGAAATTAGTGACAATTGCTATGAATCCAAAATATATAATTTCTTCAAATGCAACATGTTTAGGAGTTAAATAAATATTTTTTACTAGCCTAAGAAAGTACATAATTATCCTTTATCTATGAAAACTGATAATGTACAGTAAATACTGGAGGGATTGAAATATTTGTATCCCTACCTTCTCTTTGTCCTTGTCATAGGAAAGTAGTAATTCACTTTTTTTAAAGTAGTAAAAGTAGAATTGGTAGTCATAATAGGTTTTGGAACATATTTTAATGATCTCATTATTTGCAATATTTTGTGTTAGTCAAGTAATTCACTTTTTTTAAAGTAGTAAAAGTAGAATTGGTAGTCATAATAGGTTTTGGAACATATTTTAATGATCTCATTATTTGCAATATTTTGTGTTAGTCATTGTCTATATGTTCAAAAGTAGTTAGTTGTTATTATAAGTGGTATTATAAAGAAGTTTTGTGGATAATTAGAAATAAGAAATCTAACATTTGGTTAGTAAAATAACATATAAATCATGTATGAAATTAAAGGGTGTGGATTTTGTATTAGTGTTGAATAATTTCCTATACAAACATTAAATATTAATTTTTACGAATATTTCATGATATTTTCTAGGAAGGAAAGTGAAATGAAGTTAGAGGTATCCAAGAGGACCCATCTAAAGTGATAATTTATAACAACATGAAAGATTTGATGTAAAATGAACACCATGGTGTTATTTCACATGTATTCTAATTATATTTTCAAAAAATTGAACCCTTTTTTCTTTTGGATCTCCAAAAAGTTATCAACAATAATCCCAAGTTATTTAAAGATATTCCTAAATGTATTTTACTTACTACTGATCATGATTATGATATTAATTTGAAACTAGGAAGTGTACCACCTAAAAAAAACCTTACAAGTACCCATATTGACAAATTATTGATATTGAGTGTATAGTTGAAGAAATATTAAATTTTGGAATTATTAAACCTAGTTAAATCCCTTTAATCCTAGCAAGGAACGTGGAAAGTAAAATTATGGGTACTACAATGGTGGCCATTAAAAACTATAAGGAGTACCATGTTCCTTCTCCTAACCTCACTCAACCTAAAAGTTTGACACCTTGGGAAATGGATGAAATAAGAGAAAAATGGTCATTTCACAACTATAATAACAAGTATAGTAAATAGAATACATGTAGTTAGATGATATTATTCTACATATATTGTGAAGGGGAAGAATATCAAGAACTAGAATCAAAATAAATTACTACAACCATATCCTTTCATGCATTGGATATTATTAAGACTCATCAAAATCTTAAGACATAAGGATATATTAAAAAAATAGGCAACAATTTCGACTAATTTTGGTAGTTCCCATTAATCTCCATTAATCGCAAATCAATCAAACTTGTTAATTACAGATTGTTCTATGTTGTTTCAATTCCTCTAAGCCAATTCAATTATTTATTTAGCAATGGATCCAATTATTAACAATGTTTCCATTCATAAATAATAATTAAAGATAGAAAAATATATGAAATGACAAAGGAGACAAAAGAAAAAGCAAAAGAGACACCATCTTGGTCAAAGACCAAGGAAAAACTCTACTATGGGGAAAACCCTTCCAAATATTATTCTTATTAGATTGTCACAAAAAATTTTAGCAGAGAGTACAATGAGCCCAATACATGACCATCGAGAAAATATTTACCCAATTCAAATCATAAACAAACTTCCATAATCAGTGTACAATAAAGAGAAACCTTCCAGCCTTCAGGCATCTGTAGTAAACTGCAGTCAACTCTTAAACCTTTTCTGAGAACCCTAGTCGCACTCATTAATTTATTTTGTGAATGAATTTGACCTCCCTGTTGCTCCCTTAAACACTGTGAGCAAGTGACTATGACTTCATGGTCACTCTCTAAGGCACTGTAAGCAAGCGATTCTGGTTAGATCTGCCAGAATTATCTCAGAGCCCTAGTAGTGCACTTCAATAAGATATGCAAGAAACTGTGGCTTCCTAGTCGCTCTTTGAAGCACTCTAAGCATGCAAATAAATTTCTCACCTATGGTGAGCCTTAACATAAGATTCCTACATTTGAAATTGATGATTAATTATACAAATTTCCAGAAGAAATTTTCTTAACTAGGTTTTATCTCAATTTTATTATCATGTTAGAATGAGGTAAGAAAACATTTCCAAAAAAACCTAGAAGCTTAAGATTTTTGGGTGATGTCAATTTACCTTACTAATGCACCTTCGATATTTCAAAGTTTCATGAACTATATTTTCAAACCATTCGCTCAAAATTTTATGTGTGTATTTATGATGATATTCTATAATCTAGATAAAATCTTGGGAATGACATGTACAAAATGTTGGCTTGGTCATAAAACTATTAGATGAGAAAACAATTTACACTTGTCCTACCAAATGTATTTTGGGGTTTAAGAAGTGGAATAGTTGGGAAATATTATCCCATGGACACATCCATGTGGACGTTAAAATAATTACGCTATGATGAAATGGTCAATCTCCAAAAACCTTCAATAATTTTAGAGGATTGTTAATATTGAATGGATACTACCATGTGTTTGTTAAGGCTTATGGTCAAATGGTACCACCTCTATTAATTATATTAAATAAGGAATCATTTTTTGGATTACAAAAGAAATTAAATATTTTTAAGAACTTAATAAGGCCATGTGTACAAATCTTGTCTCATCCATGCACAACTTTGTTATAACGTTTGTCATGGAGTGTGATGTCTAAGTGTATCACATGGGTGAAATTTTAATTCTAGAAGGAAGGCCCATTTCTTTTAGAAGTGACTATATTAAAATAAATAGCTTTCTCAAATTTATTTATTAAGAGGAAATATTGTCCATAGCACATGTTAAAAATAGTTCCCTTATCTGATGGAAGACACTTTAAGGTAAAAATAGAACATGATAGTTTGAGGTACTTCTAAGAAGAATGATTATATTCCAAACATGAATAGAAGTGCCTTACAATGATTCTCAGTTATAACTTTAAAATTATATATAAAAAATTAAAACAAATATTGTGTTAGATGAAATTTTATGGAAATAATAAAATATAGAGATATTCATTAGATAATCTAACTCGGTGGAAGAAGCAATGATAAAGGAACATCAGGCCTCGGATGTATGCAAGATAATTTGACAACTATAACAAGACTTGAGTATTTATATAAGGTTGTGTGGAATAATTATTATCTATGGTATCATGATTTTTTATATTAATATATGAATTCCCAACTCAAATAGAAGGTCCTTTTGGGATTGCACACTATTCTTGCATGACGATAGTTAATATTCTTGAAAATTTACCATGAGATCAAGAATAATTTTTTCTTTGAAAGTATTAAAATTTATGTTAATATTTTTTTGGGTAAATGTTTTAATTTCCAATAGAATGAAGGGGATACAGTAAATATCCTAGGTCTCCGACAACTATTAAATATATCATTTTAGTGTTTGGAATAGGTCTCAATCAATTTTATTATAGGTGAACCAAGGTATAAAGGAAGGAATGACATCATGATAGTGGTTGATACACTCATACATTAGAGAATGTTTTAAGTATTATTACATGGGTCTCCTATGGGAAATAATAAAAAAATAGTTAAAATAGTAAAGTAAGACATGAAATGTAAATGCAGAAGTGTCCTCAGACACATACTTTTATTGATCATGAAAAAATATTACATAACAAATTTTAGGAGTTTACAAACGTAAACTCTCACTCTCACATTACAAAATGAAATTACGAAACAATCCTATTTATAAGCTCTATGTTCTAACTTAATCTAGTTATGGATCACTTGGAAAATGAACAAGTGTCCATTTACAACAAATGACCTTCTAACCATCCCGCTAACTTTATTCCTATTTTAGGGCCTAGGAAACGACTCAATTCTAGAGTCCTATTTTTACTAACAAAATACTATTTCTAAGTATCTCTAATATTTATTAAATATTTTAATTTAATAAATATATTTATCCTAACTTTACATTGTTAAATTTATGTGTTTTTGGATTTAAAATTTCCTTTATTAAATAGTCTAACATTCCCCCCTTCATGGATAAATCCAAAAGAAGAATGAGGAACCATCTTCCAAGTTCTCAAGTTGATGCTGAAAAAGTCTTCAATCTCAATACAACATGAATCAGCTGTATGTCTGATTCATGTTTGAATGTTTCTTGACAACTCCAATATGTGCCAAGTTGCAAAAGGATCCATCTATCCTTTGCATGAAATTAGCATCAAAATTTTTGTTCAAGGCCCACTGGCTGATGATGTCAAAAAAAACTCACGGTTGCTTTTGTTATGCTGAAAACTGTTCACTGCTTCTGTGCTGTCGACTGCCCACTGGAACATTTTTCGATGCCCAATAGCAAATTTGTTGATGCCCACTGGAAAATTTGTTGATGCCTACTGGCTGTTGAAGATGCCCACTAGCTGCTTTTGCTGGTTTTATCGAGACTTTCAATATAACAACCACTGTCAATATCATTAACATTTCCCCCCCTTTGTCAACTGAAAGGAGAGACACTTTTCTTGGAAAGTATTCATGAAATCCCCCCCTTCAGGTGTAGGAGTTTTACACTGTTGTACTCCCCCATTCAACTGCATGAGAGTACCATCATATTTTCACTATTGGCTACACTATGTGTGATCATATGGGGTTGTAGAACTAAAGAAATATTTTAACTGTGGATGACCATACCCAAGGGTCGATCCATTCATAATGTATCTTCAATCTGGCTGTTTTGTGTTGATTGTGAAATTTTTCTGAGGTATGATTGGACTTGCCACAATGGCGACAGTGATGGATATCAAAACACTGATCTTCCATATGACCGGTTCTCTAACAATGAGGATATTTCTGTTTGACTTCAACTTCAGGTTGTGTGGAATTCTGTTTTTCTGCAACTTTGGGTTGCAAGAATTGCTGGTTGTCTGCAACTATCTCTGAATGTGCTGAGGAATAATCGGGAATAGGTAAGTTGGCGTCATCTTGGACATATCCCAAGCCTTGTCGATTCTTGTTATTCTGAATTTCTTCCAAGGGCTTGATGGTGGGCTTGGAAGAAATTGGATCTGGAACAACTTCGACACTTGAAGCTATTGGAATGAATGATTTATCATCTGGATGGTTCAAAGACTTGAAAGTATCACTCTCTTCTTGCAATTCAATCCTTTGAAGTTGTGACTCGAGCTGAAGAAACTCAATAGTTTCATGTGTTTGTTGTAGATGCCGTGAAAGATCAGCAAGAGTGTCTTTGCTGACGTGCACCATGTCTTCATCGCTTGAGATGATCAAACTGTGAAGAATGTTTAACAACTGAATATGTTGCGCCATCTGAACTTGCGCACTTGAAAACAGGCTCTCTTGTTGTAGATGTTGTACTTTTTCACTTGAATGACAGGCTCGCTTGCTTGATTTGTTGCTGACTGTGCTTGCCTGTAACACTTGTTAGAAGTGTAGAATTGTCTCGCTTAAACTATGGAATTCACGCTCGCTTGATGACGATCGCGTTTGTTTAAGCGCTCACTTGACTGACTTGATGACTGCACGCTCACTTGAATGAATAACCACGCTCGCTTGATGTTGATGTGCTTGCTTGATTGATGTCAGATTTGAACTTTTTTTGTTGTTTTTGATGGTCGCTGCAATAAACTGCACTCTTGATGTTTTGAACTTTGTACAATCTTGATGCAAATTGCTTGAAATCACGCTCGCTTGGAGATGTAAACTTGTTGTTTGTTTGAAAAAACTCATGCACTCAATTGATTTTGTGTAAAGCAAGGGTGTCGAACACTGTCGACAATGCACCCAAGAAAACTTACACAATGACTACCAACCAATAATGAATTCACTACGTCTTTCATAATTCATTAACAAAGTTTAATTTTTAATTAATAATATTGTTATTAGAGCAATGAATTTGATTACAAGTTCTGAAAATAATGTATAACAACGCTGATGTAGACTTTTACAGGCACATGAACTTGATGAAGTGAATTGGATTGTTGATGTAAAATGCGGATGTAGACAATCTTCATTATATGTTGTAGTCATATATGGATGTTGATCTTGCAGCTATTTTGTTATAAGTGTTGTGCTTGCTGATATTAAACTTTATGTATGAAACTATTAATGTGTCACAACTAGACACAGATCAAAAAAACAACAACATGAAGCCATAAAAAACATGTGCCATCAAACACACATAGTGTACCTAGGATCCCCTTATTCAATTTCAGGCAGATCTAGGACACATCAAAAAAAAAAAAAAATGATATATTTATTAATCACTGGAGTACATCATCTGAAGCAATGATAATGCCAAGTTGAAAACCCTTTGAAACAACGCGCCTTCAAAGTCTGAATAGATAGTGACACGAGCTCTCTCAAATTAAAACAATACTTTGAATTAGAATAAAGGCTTTCCCTTATCACTCCAAATACAAATGGAAAAACTCCTTAGCTCTCCAAATTGCAAGATACAACTTATCACTCCAAGGATTTTAAAACATTACCCTTATTACTCCAAAAATTACAAAAGCATCACTCTTATTACAAAATCAATGACAATCTTCACCCTTACGACTCCCCTCACAAAAATATTTTTTCCATTTCTTATCTCTCCCCAATCAATATTTAAAGAGCCACTATAATCATGCTTGTCACATAATTTCCATTAAAAAAATGGAATGAACATTGTGAGGTCACTTTGAAAAGGTGAATTTATATTCAAATACTCTTCAAAGCACTGTTAATGTAATCTTCAAAATACTTCAATTATCTCGTCTTTCAACTTATTTGGAAAATATTTAATTTGGGATATAAAACCATAAGCCCAAATAATATTAGATCTTGCTTATGGCACTTTAAAAAATTGAAATAGTGGGTATGAAGTCGTTTAAAAAATGAAGCTCACCTTCAAAAAATTCATAGTCCTCCACGCTGAAATTTTCCTAAGGCAAAGAGCGGGTTCATATCTAACCTTATTTTCCATCTGACCAAATTTTTTGATCCACAAAAGAGGATCACTGAATCAAATATAGAACCTGCAAATGAAGAGACTTGCAAAATGAAACTCTTAGGATTCGAACACCATAAAATAACCTGCACTTGGTTGCATCAATTGGTCTTCAGCCAGGATCACTAAAACACTCAGCAGGTTCAAGATCCGAGTGACAATATCAAAACTTACTCTTTTGGTTAGATAAAGATGGCAGACAGGCATACAGCCCTTGATTAGTGCCAATGTATTGTTTTTCTTGGACAACACCCATATAATACAACTTTAACCCATAAATCTCTGTTAGAAATAACACTCCAAAAAAAATTATCCTTGACTAATGTTTTGTTAATAACTACACACAAGAATTGGACGCAATCGAATGCTGCGTTAAATAAATTGAAGGCTGCTTCAAATTCATTGAAATTGAACATTGTGCTGCTTCCACGTTTTTCTCAAATTTGACCTGGCGTTCATCTAGAAATTTGGCGGCAAGATTCTTGATCTTTTCTACGCAGATTTGACCCGAAGACCATTGTCTCATCCGCCCTGGTAGAGTAGACATCTACAGACACTGTTTCTTAATGATGCGTGCATCATAACATGTTTTTCTGGGTGGAAATGGCAACCTCGATTTTCAAATTCCTGTAAGTTTGAATGTCAGCGGCCTGTGAATGCTATATAACATGTTGACCCACCGTTAAGGCAGGGAAGGACTGGACACTTTTCAACAAGTTTCGAACGCTGTAAAATTCTGGTCTTTAAACGCTAAATCAAACATTAAACTAAACGGTGGCTGTAAGCGCTCAATCAAACATTCAACTAAACGCACAATCAAACATTCAACTAAACGCTGGCTGTAAACGTTGCATTAACTTACTCAAACAACAAAAAAAACCTTTCAACGCTACTATTCAATGGTATTACGCTGGCCTGGAATGTAAAATTGAGAAGCGTGTTTGAGAAAATAGCGATTAGCCAAGCCAAAAACCCATGTACCAGAATCAAGCCAACGAAGAAAAGACACACTTTTCTACAACACTTTTACAAACATAGTCACCTCTCAACAATTTGAAACAGCAAAAACAAAACTTCACCTTGTTTCAGATATCGATAGATGGGCATACCATGAATTCTCCAGCCAATTTATTTTGTTGATCAATGCAATGGAGTTGAGTTTTCCAAGAACTTGTAGAGCTGGAATCTCCTCCTCACAGCATTACCGTGGCTCTGATACCACATGTAAATGAAAAGGTGTCCTCAGACACATACTTTTATTGATCATGAAAAAATATTACATAGCAAATTGTAGGAGTTTACAAATGTAAATTCTCACTCTCACATTACACAATGAAATTAGGAAACAATCCTATTTATAATCTCTATTTTCTAACTTAATCTAGTTATGGATCACTTGGAAAATCAACAAGTGTCCATTTACAATAAATGACCTTCTAACCATCCCACTAACTTTATTCCTATTTTAGAGCCTAGGAAATGACTCAATTCTAGAGTCCTATTTTTACTAACAAAATACTATTTCTAAGTATCTCTAATATTTATTAAATATTCCAATTTAATAAACATATTTATCCTAACTTTACGTTATTCAATTTATGTGTTTTTGGATTTATAATTGCCTTTATGAAATAGGCTAACATTCCCCCCTTCAAGGATAAATCCAAAAGAAGAACGAGGAACCATCTTCCAAATTCTTAAGTTGATGCTGAAAAAATCTTCAATCTCAAGAGAACATGAATCAGCTGTATGTCTGATTCATCTCTGAATGTTGCTTGACAACTCCAATAAGTGCCAAGTTGCAAAAGGATCCATCTATCCTTTACATGAAATCAGCATCAAAATTTTTGTTCAAGGCCCACTGGCTGATGATGTAAAAAACAACTCATTGTTGCTTTTTTTATGCTGAAAACTATTCACTGCTTTTGTGCTGTCGACTGCCCACTGGAAAATTTGTTGATGCCCACTAGCAAATTTTTTGATGCCCACTGGAAAATTTGTTGATGCCCACTGGCTGGTTTTTCTGGTTTTGTCAAGACTTTCATTATGACAACCACTGTCAATCTCATTGACATTTTCCCCCCTTTTTCATCTGAAAGGAGAGACGCTTCGCTTGGAAAGTATTTCTGAACTCCTCCCCTTCAGGTGTAAGAGTTTTTCACTGTTGTACTCCCCCATTCAACTGCATGAGAGGACCATCATATTTTCACTGTTGGTTGCATTATGTGTTATCGTATGTGGTTGTAGAACTGAAGCAATCTTTTAACTATGGATGACCATTCCCAAGGGTTGATCCATTCATAATGTATCTTCAATCTGGCTGATTTGTGTTAATTGCGACATTTTTCTGAGGAATGATCGGACTTGCCAAAATGGCGACAGTGATGGATATCAAAACACTGATCTTCCATATGACTGGTTCTCTGACAATGAGAACATTTCTGTTTGACTTCAACTTCAGGTTGGGTGGAATTCTGTTTTTCTGCAACTTTGGGTTGTGGGCATTGCTGGTTGTCTGCAACTGTCTCTGAATGTGTTGAGGGGATCTGTTCAAGAAATCCAACACTGACGAACTGAATGGGCTTGGAATAATCAGGAATAGGTAAGTTAGCGTCATCTTGGACATATCCTAAGCCTCGTCGATTCTTGTTATTCTGAATTTCTTCTAAGGGCTTGATGATTGGCTTGGAAGAAATTGGATCTGGAACAACTTCGACACTTGAAGCTATTGGAATGAAATGCTTATCATCTGGATGGTTCAAAGACTTGGAAGTATCACTCTTTTCTTACAATTCAATCCTTTGAAGTTGTGACTCGAGCTGAAGAAACTCAATAGTTTCATGTGTTTGTTGTAGATGTTGTGAAAGATCAACAAGAGTTTCTTTGCTGATGTGCACCATATCTTCATCACTGGAGGTGATCAAACTATGAAGAATTTTTAACAACTGAATATGTTGTGCCATCTGAACTTGCACACTTGAAATCAGGCTCTCTTGTTGTATATGCCGTACTTTGAACTGTTTCACTTGAATGATAGGCTCACTTGAATGTGGCTAAAATGGCACGCTTTCTTGATTTTTTTCTTATTGCGCTTGCTTGGAACACTTGCTAGAATTGTAGAATATTCTAGAATTCAAGCTCGCTTGATGACGATCGTGTTTGTTTTAAGTGCTCACTTGACTTACTTGATTACTTCACGCTCACTTGACTGAATAGTCATGCTCGCTTGATGTTGATGTCAATTTTGTGGATTGATGTTAGAGTTGAACTTGTTTGGTTGCTTTTGATGGTTGCTGTAATAAAATTCACTCTGGCTTGCTTGATTGCTTGAAATCATGCTCGCTTGGAGATGTAAGCTTGTTGCTTGTTTGAAAAAACTTATGCACTTAATTTATTTTGTGTAAAGGAAGGGTGTTGAACACTGTCGACAATGCACCCAAGAAAGCTTACAATGATTCACTTTAAAATAATGAATTCACTTGTCTTCTTAAAGATTCATTAACGATAAATTTTTAATGATTAACATAACATAATGAATTTGATTACAAGTTCTGAAAAGAATGTATAACAACGTTGATGTAGAATTTTGAGTGTGTAGGTACATGAACTTGATGAAGTGAATTGGCTTGTTGATGTAAAATGGGGATGTAGACAATCTTCGATTATATGTTGTAGTTGTGTTCATGCATGTGTTGATCTTGCAGCTATTTTGTTATAAGTGTTGTGCTTGCTCATATTAAACTTTATGTGTGAAATTATTAATGTGTCACAACTAGACACAAATAAAAAAATCAACAACATGAAGCCATAAAAAACATGCGCCATCAAACACACATGGTGTACCTAAGATCCCCTTATTCAATTTTGGGTGGATCTAGGACACATCAACACCAAAAAAAAAGTGATATCTTTATTAATCACTAGAGTACATCATCTGAAGCAATGATAATGCCAAGTTGACAACCCTCTGAAACAACGTGCCTTCAAAGTCTGAATTGATAGCGACATGAGCTCTCTCAAAGTAAAACAATACTTTTAATTGCAATAAAGGCTTTCCCTTATCACTCCAAATACAAATGGAAACACTCCTTAGCTCTCCAAATTGCAAGATACAACTTATCACTCCAAGGATCTTAAAACATTATCCTTATTACTCCAAAAATTACAAAAGCATCACTCTTATTACAAAATCAATGACAATCTTCACCCTTATGACTCCCCTCACAATTTTTTTTTTGCCATTTCTTATCTCTCCCCAATCAATATTTAAAGAGCCACTATAATCATGATTTTCACATAATTTCCATTAAAAAAATGAAATGAACATTGTGAAGTCGCTTTCAAAAGGTGAATTTATATTCAAATACTCTTCAAAGCACTGTTAATGTAATCTTCAAAATACTTCAATTCTCTCGTCTTTCAACTTATTTGGAAAATATTTAATTTGGGATATAAAAACATAAGCCCAAATAATATTAAATCTTGCTTATGGCACTTTAAAATATTGAAATAGTGGGTATGAAGTCATTTAAAAAATGAAGCTCAACTTCAAAAAATTCATAGTCCTCCACGCTGAAATTTTCGTAAGGCAAAGAGCGGGTTCATCTCTAACCTTATTTTCCATCTGACCAAATTGTTTGATCCACAAAAGAGGATCATTCAATCAAATACAGAACCTGCAAATGAAGACACTTGCAAAATGAATCTCTTAGGATTCGAACACCATAAAAGAACCTGCACTTGGTTGCATCAACTGGTCTTCAGCCAGGATCACTAAAACACTTAGCAGGTTCAAGATCCGAGTGACAATATAAAAAATTACTCTTTTGGTTAGATAAAGATGGCAGACAGGAATACAGCCCTTGATGAGTGCCAATGTATTGTTTTACTTAGCCAACAACCATATAATGCAACTTTAACCCACAAATATCTGTTACAAATAACACTCCAAAAAAATTATGCTTGACTCATGTTTTGATAATAACTACACACCAGAATTGGACGCAATCGAAGGCTGCTTCAAATTCATTCAAATCGAACACTATGTTGCTTCCACGTTCTTCTCAAATTCGGTGCGGCGTTCATCTGGCAATTTGGTGGCAAGATTCTTGAGCTTTTCTATGTAGATTTGACCCAAATACCACTGTCTCATCCGCCCTGGCAGAGTAGACAGCTGCAGATGCTGTTTCTTAATGCTGCATTCATCATAACACGTTTTTCTGGGCGGAAATGGCAACCTCGATTTTTAAATTCCTGTAAGTTTGAATGTCAGCAGCCTGTGAATGTTATCTAACATGCTGACCCACCGTTAAGGAAGGGAAGGACCGGACGCTTTTCAGAAAGTTTCGAACACTGTAAAATGTTTGTCTTTAAACGCTCAATCAAACATTCAACTAAACACTGGTTTTAAACTCTCAATCAAACATTCAACTAAATGCACAATCAAACATTCAACTAAACGCTAGTTTTAAACGCTCAATAAAACTACTCAAAGAACAAAAAAACCTTTCAACACTGCTATTCAATTGTATTACGCTGCCCTGGAATGTAAAATCGAGAAGCGCATTTGAGAAAATAGCAATTAGCTAAGCCAAAAACCCACGTACCAGAATCAAGCCAATGGAGAAAAGACACGCTTTTCTACAGCACTCTTACAAACACAGTCACCTCTCAACAATTTGAAACGGCAAAAACCAAACTTCACCTTGTTTCAGATATCGATAGATGGGCATACCTTGAATTCTCCTGCCAATTTATTTTGTTGATCAATGCAATGGATTTGAGTTTTCCAGGAACTGGTAGAGCTGGATTCTCCTCCTCACAACATTACCGTGGCTCTAATACCACATGTAAATTCAGAAGTTTCCTCAGACACATACTTTTATTGATCATGAAAAAATATTACATAACAAATTGTAGGAGTTTACAAATGTAAACTCTCAATATCACATTACACAATTAAATTAGGAAACAATCCTATTTCTAAGCTCTATGTTCTAAGTTAATCTAGTTATGGATCACTTGGAAAATCAACAAGTGTCCATTTACAATAAATGACCTTCTAACCATCCCACTAACTTTATTGCTATTTTAGAGCCTAGGAAATGACTCAATTCTAGAGTCCTATTTTTACTAACAAAATACTATTTCTAAGTATCTCTAATATTTATTAAATATTCTAATTTAATAAACATATTTATCCTAACTTTACATTATTCAATTTATGTGATTTTGGATTTATAATTGCCTTTATGAAATAGGCTAACATGAAATTTGAAATGGAATGAAACAAATTAACATTATTTTCATCATATTTCCAACTTATATCCATACAATTTTATACAAATTTCAAGTGTAGGAATTAATTGAATTCCAAATAAAATTCAACATCTAAAAAATAACCACTTTGCATAACTTTGATAGATCCATAATGAGATACAACTGAAGCACACCAAAGAAAGTGTTCTTTTTCACGCAGCATAAGGTTTTTATGTATATATTAGTATGGACCAATCAAAAATATGTAGAGTGGGTGATGATTGGACATGGAATTTCATTTCACGTTCATTGAATTCCTACAATATAAATTGTGACAATTCAATAAGGAAAAAACTCAAAAATATGATTAAAAATTTAGTTTTCTTTCTTCCCATCTAAATAGACTCACCCTTATGGTTTACACAATCATATTGAATCCTATTTTTTGGGTTTGAAGTTGATGTTGATAAGATATTTTTTGTATAAAAACCAATTTTAGGCCTCAAAATTTCTCAAATAACTCCCTCTTACCATCCTCAATTCAATGGGTAAAAAACTAAGATTATCAATAAATGTCTAGAATGTAACGTTATTATTTTTCATTTCATAAATAGACAAAATGGGTCAAGGAGCCACCCTTAGAAAAATTTTGATAAAACTTCAAATCCTCATAAAAAATATTCCTATTTATGGAATTCCATGGATATCATCCTCCATTCTTAATATCGCCATCGAGATGAAAAATAAAGATTCAAGTAGTGGAGGACCACTTAGAGCACGAGTAAGAATTTATCCAACAATGGGAGGAAAACTTGGTTATGAAAAAAAGTAGGATGAAAAATCAAATAGATCAACATCATAACAGAAAGGAATTTGGAGTAGAAAATTGAATATTTATGACTCTACAACCATATAAATATATGTCTCTCAATATAATGAAATAAGGAAAATAATTTAATCACCTTAGCACTATGGTACCTATAAGTTTCTATAGAATATTGGAAGGAAGACTTATAAATTTGAGTTGCCTAAAAAATCAGATGCATGACTAGTCTTCAATGTTTTTTCCTTAAAAAAAGTAATCATTGAGAACATTAATGCTTAGACTACTTCACCAGATATTAATGCAGGAAGGACAATCCTACTAGAAATGGACATAATTCTTGAAAAGTGGAGAAGGAAGTTGCATAATCAAATAATTATAGAGTACCTCATGAAGTATAATAACTTTGTAGTACCAGAGGTGACATGAAAATATGTGTTTTTGATGCAAAATTATGTAAAAATCATTTATTATTGATGGAATATCTTTTTTAATGTGAGTGGCATGTCAATCCCTAAAACAGATTTATTAATTTTTATTTCTATGTTCATGTTTTCCTTATTAGTTAACCTATATCTTTAAGTTTTAACTAGACCCCTTAATTATTTGTGACATTTCTCTCAAATATGTATCAAGGAGACATAGTTTTATGGATGAAATCATCTTGTGCATATCTTATATTGTAAAAGGATGTTTCCTCCTTGAAAATACTTTTCATTCAATCTTCTAACTAATCCTCAAGGAATGGAGTACCTTTTTTCCTATTTTATGTTATTTGGGTGTTTGGTGTGTAATACTCTACGTCCATCAACTCACACCATAATAAAGTTCAATGTGATATAGAGGTTGTGGAATAATATATAAAATATAGGTAACATGACATAAGATACCAAACAAGGAAAATGAGAAATGAAAATAAAAGCTAGTATACAATATGAAAAATAAAATGGATGTATTCATGAAGGAAATTAGTGGCAATTGCTAGGGACCATAAGCATATAATTTATTCAAATGCAACATGTTGAGGGGTTAAATATACATTTTATTGGTAGACTATGAAAGTACATAATTCCACATTGTTAAAGGATATCCTTGATGATGAGATACCAAGAACTTACTAACGAATGCACCAATCATGATCACATGGAAGTTATAGACAAACTATTTTATGTAGAGACAAATCAATATAGAAAAATTCCAAATATTATCCTTTACAAATGGTGTTCATCAAGGAGGTTGTTGTTGAGAGGTTGGTCTAATATGCCAACTAGAAATTCAAGGATTAGCTAAACAACTGTTGAATCCATTTTTCTTTTGGATGTGTAAATTTAAGATTGAAATCGTGAAAGATATTGGACAAAGGAGTGAACTTGCGTTTGATAATTACTTACCCCAATATGTATTACATGGTGTTCAAATTCTCTACAACATCAACTATACACAATAGAATGTAGCCATAGATTTTTTTTTATTGAATCCACCACAATGAAGACTAGTTTTCAACCTTAGTCATTGTAAATAAATGGTTTTACTAGGATCTTGCTAATATAACAAATGGAATTCTCATGATAATCTTCTCAGAGCTAAAGTAACTCTTCTACAATGGCAAAAATCAAATTGAAAACGAAAGAATAAATATTTATTTAACTTAGAGGAGTTATTAAGCATTGTAGAGGTGAGTGCACAAGTCAACGCATTAAATTCCTACAGTACTCACTCACTTAATGTGAATTTAATGTATTTTTGGAATGGATGCAATAACCCATTGGTGCTTGTGGCTTTTTTAGATTTAAATCTTCATTAAAAATAGATTTTCCTAGAAGGCTTTAAAGTCTATGAAAATTCTAGGCTAGAGGAATGTTCATTTTTAACGTATACCTTGAAGAGATTTATAATTACATCTTAGTGAGAGACTATAAAGGACACACTTGGGAAAGTTCAATCAGATATTACATTTTCACCCTTATAGAGAAATGGTGATGATGTATTCTAAGTGTTAGGACCTTTTCTTATAGAGAAATGGTGATAATGTATTCTAATATATTCCAAGTGTTAGGACCTTTTCTTTGATTGAATTATAGGTTATTAGAAACCTTTTTGTTGCGTTCAATATGCTTTAAAATATTCAAGTCATATTGAATATTAATAAAATTATCTTTCTTGCCAAAAAAAACTCTTGTGATGAAACTCAATGAATAACTTCCTCGCATTCATGGATAGTATTCATATTTAACCCATTAAGATACAGTAGCATTTTTTATAACCATAGCGTTTTTTATAACAAATAGTTGAACTAAACCCTTGAAGTAAATTATTTACATTCATAGATAAAAATTTGTCAATATAAACTAATGGGACTCGGCTAAGGTCATTTAAATGAACCAAAATACTCATGAACATTCTTCAATAAGTATTTGAGATAGCTAATTGAGTTAAAATAATTTGCCATGTTTTCGTTTTTATAATTCTCGTCCTGCAGAGAATAAGTAACGCCTTGCAACCATCCATTGTTGCATTCTTCCAGTGATTATTAATTATATATATATATATATATATATATATATATATATATATATATTCCCAGTCATTTGTCTCGGGATTTGTAATGTTGTTTCATTGCATGAACAAATACGTGACCTTGCTGAATATCAGTGAGCCTTATGAACTCAGGTCAATGTGTTTAGGAGTCCTTCTGAATTTGATTGAAACTGCGAAAAGACGTTTATTTCCCGGAGGATTATGCTCTACATATCCCGACACTATATTTCCTATGGCTCCAGTAAATCTTTCTACAAGTCTAATATCATGCCATTGTATTTCACATCACAACATTAAATCGTTTGCCCGTGTTATTTTTATCTGTTAAAATTATGATGTCGCCGTCGTTAAGCAATCGAAATCGGACTTCAATTTGAGAATTTATATATGTTAATTATCATAGGTGACATTGTGACCTTTTATATATATTTAGAAATTAAGATCATCTATATTTATGAATCTCATAGTTTAAATTGAGCTGCTCCAAATATATCTACTTATATTTTGGTTTTTCTGATTTAAGATATATTTATCTTAATTTTTTAATAAACAAGTGTAAAGAACAAATTAAACATCTACATTATTGCAAGTCACTTTTAGACTAAAGAAAGGATTAATTCTCAATTGGAATTCTGAATTCAAATATATTTTTAATATGAATGGAATTAGAAAAATATATTTTTAATATTAATGGGTTTGTTTGTGGCTAAATCAATGTAAAGATTTATACCAACTGAATTTTTAATTAATAAAGTCTTTAACAAATAAAATTCCTTATTTACTAATTAATAAATAAATATACATATCAAATTTGATATAAATTATTTTCTTTAAATTAAATATTTTATTTAAAATTATAATTGAAATATCATTACTTTCATCTCAATTTTTTAATCTTATTTTCAATAATATTAATTTTTTCAAAACTTATATAAAAATAATGTAGTTTATCTCACATCTCAATCTCAATTTAGTGTGGGTCATTAAATATCTATCTATTGAAATGCATTTTTTTCAAAATTTAACCTATTAAAAATATTTTTATAATTTGAAATACTTGAGGTCTCTCATTATATAACAAATTTGGGATTGAAGTAAAATTATATATGAGCTATACTTGTATACAATTTCTTTAAAAAAATTAAAATAAGTTTAAGAATATATTAGGTTATATAATTTTCTTTTATAATTTTTTATTTATGTTTAAAAATATATGTTTATATTTATTATATTTATATTTAAATTTTTTATTTATGAACATGTATATATTTTGTTTCAATATTTAACATTAAAAAAAAACATAAATTTATAAATCAATTTAAAATTGAAATTGATAATTTTTATTTAATTCATAGTTAAAACTGATAATTATTATTAGTATTTTTTTAAATGTTATTTGATAATTTCAAATAATTACGCATATCCCTGTTTTCCACTGTTAAACACACCGACAACTTAGAAATAAGTTAAAGTGAGTTACATATTCAATAAAGAAAGTAAACAGAGAGAAAAAGCTAAGAGATATCTGCTCATCGAAGTTAAAGAAATCTACATATTCAATAACCGAAGTTAACATAGAGTTAAAAACTAAGATATATCTCCTCACCCATACGGAGAGTTCAAATGTGCAAGCGATACGTAAGAGATTCTTTCGATATCTAATTCAGACTAAAACGTCCGTTAAACAATATGAAACGGATTCTGAGTGTATGCCTGCTCTCCCGCGCCTGCTAATAAGTATATATAATACGTCACAGGCCTGTCGCCAAAATTACATGTACCATGTCAGTAAGAAGCTATAGTACGTCACAGGCCTATCGGCAAAATTACAGGGCTCCTGTCACTAAGAAACTATATTACGTGACATGAATATTCCCAATATCACCGGCCAGCCTATGAGTCTTGTCAATATAGAAAATGCTTGCGGCTGACCATAGGTAATTTAATATTGTTAGCTTATTATAAAACATGTATGGCATGAAAGCATGGAACGAGATTTACTGTCGTGTCACTGAAAGACTTTGCATGTCAGAAATGCAGTATCGTAACTGATTGTGAAACATGTATGGCATGCATACATGGAAGCAGATTTACTATCTATTATCACCACCCATGTTTATGTCTGTCTCCACAAAATCTATAAGATCTATATATAAAAATGGGGATCGACAGTTAATATCATCGGTGGACATTTGTCTGAAGTAAACTAAATCATAAGTATCTATTCAACTACCTATTTGGCAGGTAGATATAGCATGTGAATGGTTCACCGATTATTAATTTCTCATCAACGATGAAAATTTTTTCGAGTGGTTTTTATATTAGATTTTTTGGGTGTAACGAACCTCATTCTTCACAATTTTTTATTTTATTTTTATTAACGCATTAATTCCTTTGGATAGCCATAGCGCAAACATTCAGAAAGTTCACCTTCATATGAGCTATATCAGTACAGTTTAATTTATTTCAATAACAATTTACCTTTGTATACCTAATGGTAACATTTTGCCAAGAGTGTTAGCTTTAGACTTGCTACCTTTCTTTTAACTCTCCTTTTTAAATTTGGCCCTTATCTTTCTCTTGAGACCGTTAAAAGATTTGTTTCTCTATGTATTTATGGTCCCTTTTGTACCCAAAGGTCGATTATGGTATTTATTATAGAGTTCCCATGGTGTATACATCTCTACTCTTATGTATTTATAAAATTTGTTTGCACCCATGTTATAAATCGTGACTATGGTCACGTTCCATCCCATGCTATGGGATTTCCAAACCATATATTTCAACGTGGCCATTATATTATCCCTCACGATGCATTCGATCTCTCACCACAACGTTTCATGCAACGAATTCTGTGTTCTAATGTGACATATGTGGTGTTCAAGTGATTGAGTAATATATTGTTCAACCGTCTCATGTCAATTTATTTAGAGTAGATCATTTGTCTGACTTGTATTAATTTCTATTCTCGTTGGAATTCGATGCACGTACCTTCGCATTATCGTTCTATTCTCTCTTGGATTTCCGAATCCAGATATGTGGTATTTTATATTGTTTTTAATGGTGAATCACCGAGCTTGGTTAAATGCTCCTCTTTGTACTGGTATGTTTGGTAACTAACGTGGTGCTTTTGGCATTTAATGTGAAAGGCTTGGGTAATATCATTCAAACGCTCCTCCATCTGTGTGTGGATGGACCGATGGTTGCCATTTGGACGATTGGATGCGTTTAGGGTTTATGACTCCAAATTTTATAAAACTCACCGTCTCCATCCGAGTTTATTTCTTCACTCTCAATACTCAGAGTGCATTTCTTCTCGCCTCTTTCCCCGGTGATGCGTATGTGCCGCCTCTGCACTATGGCGAGAACTTTGTTCAAGTCGATGCCTCATCCCTCGTCAACCCAGGTATGGTATTCATTCCAGAGCTTGTTTTGCATAGTCATTGAGTTTTTTCAAGATATTAAGGACTGTGGCTCGTATTTTGTTTTTGTCACCATTATTATGTAAGTCAAAACCTCTGAAATTTTGTATGGCGTAGTATAATGACACAATCGTTTTCATGAGTTTTCTGTGATTTATATCTGGATAGATTCACGGTAACCCCAAAGTGCCTATGGTTGTGTTACACAGCCCATATGGCTTCGTTGCATTTGTTTCATATTTTTTTTTCATGTTTTATGAATTATTACTACGTTCCTTTCAATATCAGTGTTGATATTCATACATTGCATAACAAGATTTTCGTATTAATTTGGTTGACCTCGTCTTGGCAGGCGAATTTTTCTCCCGAGCTCTAATCGTTTTCAATAGTCTGTATACGATTCGATTTCTTCGTGTATGCCCCAGAGCTCTCAACTCTAACTAATTTGTTTTATGCTAACCCTCGTTCGTGCATCCTACCGTAGGTACACGATGCCTATGTGTCTATTTTTTTTTCGATTAATTTGAGGTTATGATTTTGTCCTCAGCGTTCGTTTGACACTACCATGTCGTCCATGGAATTGTGAAGAGCTTTCTTATTATCTGCGTTCGAAATGCGCCCTTCCTCGATTTGTTTAAGTACAAATCTGCTCCACTATGGGGTTTATTATTATCGAAATTGTGATTTGAGTATGCACCGAGGGTTTATTAATTTTTCTTCTGTTGGTAATTCGTTAGGATTTCATTTCACTCTGGCTCTCTTTCCCAGGTGAGAATGGCTACTTAAACGCTCTTCCTCCACTGAATTTTTATATTAAATTTAGCTTTGCTATCGTTTATTTATATCAGCTTGCTTACACACAGCCTCATGACAGTCTCTAACTCATTCTGTTGTCGTGTAGGTACACAGGTAACTGACATTCTTGAAATTTCCAATGAGGTTATTTGCCGAGCTATTTATTTTTGATGTTTAAGAGTTAATGCTCATTTTACTCCTATTCCAGGTCGGTATTCACCGGTTATTCTTGAGAATGAATCAAGGAGTTGCTACAAAAATTTTTAATTTCCGTCTCCTAGTTCAGTGTAAACTGTAAATCGAATCTCTTAAGATTCGGACAATTTAATAAATTTTAAATTATACCCTGTGTTGACAGTAGAGGGTTTGGGTATACTAAACATTATTACATTATGTACTACTATTATTTTATGGACTCAGATATTTTTATCTACTTCCTCTCTAGATATACATATGTTCTTACCTAAGTAATCTTTACTCTGTAGAAATTCATCATTCTTTTTGTTTGCTATGCCTAACATTAATTCAGTGAAATTCCTGTATCTGAAATTACTATCTCAGCTAAAGTATAACTCTTTATTTCCGGAAATTACCTCACCATGATCTTAGCAATCTCAGTTTGGTGGTTTTTTGAGACTTATCTCTAGTACATATTCCAGCATTTTTCCACTGTTCATGCTATTTTTAAATTATAATTATCTGCTGATATATAAACAGTTGGATTTCACTATTGACATTTCACTACTATATCAATAGTAGGAAATTGTCAAATTGATTAAGATTTCATGCTTACACCTAGTCTGCATCCAACTCATCTAGTTAATAATTTATCTAACAAATAGAGAGATAGTGATTAAATAGAATGAGGAAATTTCTTAAATTACTTCTTCTGGCATTGTGGTATTATTAATTTCTTTGGTGCTGTTCAAATTTTCTGTTTGAATATATATAGTTCTGTGAACTGATATTGGTTATTGTTCCATTCAGATTTTTTATTTTTTTGCAGTATTTTATCAGATACACAACCATACTCCTCAGAAATTTTATATCGGTAATGTTTGTATAGCACCTAATGTTTACATTTTCTTTTAGTTCATAAATAATCATCTAAGTCTGGATTCCTGGCTCACACATAATTAAGTTATTAATTTCACAAAAGAAGATTAAGGTTATAATCTTAATGGATTATGGGAGTAGTATAATCTCCAGACTTAAACCAGCAATAGGTTTAAAGCTTCTCGATGATTTCCCCCATAATTCTCATTCCTACAACTCTACATAAATTGAGAGGATTAATTTCTTCTCAACAATTCTATTAAATGTATGGAATATCAAATTCAGATTTAAAATAAAATAACATCCACATTCATAATCATACAACAACGTAACCAGAATTTCAACCATACATAAACATTCTAGGCATACCACTTCTGTAATTGACCAGTCCTTCCAACCTTAGAGTTCCTCTATCTCCAGAACTCACCCCAGAGCTGAGATCCTCTCCAAAACAGACCAACCCCCAGTCTGTTCCGGAATAGCTTATTTAAGCTTTTTCTCCCCAAAGCCTGTTTCTAATTCTGCGTCCAGAATTACAGGATGTTTTTCTTCCTATTTGCGTAGGCTTCCCTTATTTAGGGAATTTTAAAGCTTCTTTCTGCTTTTCGCGGCTTTTTACATCTTCCCAACTACTCTCCACCTCATTGGGGAAAACTAGACTTTTCCTCAAAAATCTAATTTAGAAATAAATTCTTTCAAGGATTTTTGAAAGATTTTTGGGGAAAGTCTTAGCCTCTTTCCATACCTCATGGATTCGACAAGTGATCTCATAATTCTCATTTGGTCAATATGCACAGAATTATTTTATTTATTTTTCATAATTATATACTTAATTACATCCACACAATACTTATCCATTGGGGTCCACTCCCCTTTGGATTAAAGTTCAAATGTCTAGCTTGAAGGAAAACATAAAACTAGGGGTGTTACATATTCCCCCTCTGAAAGCAAACACCATCCTCGGTGTTGACAACTAACTACTAGAGTTCATTTTTCAAACAGATATGGATTTTTTTCCATCATCTTAGCTTCTCTTTCCCATGTAGCTTCTTCAGCAGTAAAGTGCTTCCACTGCACCTTTACTCTTGCTATTGTTCAGTTCCTCAATTCAATTTCTTCCCGCTCCAATATTTGAAGCAACTTTGCAAGGAACTCCCCTTCTCATTCCACCTGTATCACATTCCAATAAACAATGTTAGAAGCATCATGTACATATCTTTTTAATAATGAAACATGAAACACATCATGAACTTTAACATGGGGCAGTAATGCTAGCTTATAAGCCACCGGTCCCACCCTTTCTAACACCTCAAAAGGTCCACAATATCTAGGAGCCAATTTTGCACAACTTCTAGCATATAGTGTGCTCGTTTTGGGTTTAATACACAAATACACATGATCACCCACTTTGAATTCCCGATGCAACCTCTTCTTATCAGCATAGTTTTTCTGTCGATCTTGTGTTGTCTTGATGTTTCTTTGTATTTGTTTAACAATTCTTTCCATCTCTTGTAAAGCATATGGCCCCAACACTAGGTTATCGTCAGGTTGGCTCCAGCTTAAAGGAGTACGACACTTTCTTCCATAGAGTGCTTCAAATGGACTCATTTTTATGGAAGATTTGTATCTGTCATTGTAGGAAAATTTAGCTAAATGCAATTAGTCTTCCCATTTTGAAGGCTTATCCATCACATACATTGTCAACATATCCTCCAAAATTTGATTTGTTCTCTCTGTTTGACCATCTGTCTGAGGGTGATAGGCAGTACTAAAATTCAGATTAATGCATATGCCCCCAAACAAACCTTTCCAAAAGGCTGTTGTGAACTTAGCATCTCTATCTGAAACAATCATCTTTGGGACCCCATGTAGCCTTACTATTTCTTTTAGGAACACATCTGCTACTTGGGTTGTCCCAAAAGTAGATTTCACAGGTATGAAGTGTGTAGCTTTTGTTAAAGTGTCTACCACTACCATCACTGAGTCATGTTGGTACTTGGTTCTGGGTAATCCTATTATGAAATATATAGACACGGTGTCCAATTTCCATTCTGAAATTGGCAAAGGATTTAGAAGACCAGCAGGATGCTGATGCTCAACTTTAATTAGTTGACACTCCATGCATCTAGCTAAATATTCTGCTACATATTTTTTCATTCCTGACCAAAACAATTTATTTTTCAAAGCTGTTAGCATTTTCTGATATCTAGGATGTCCTGAATACGGCTGTTTATGATATTCATCTAGGATTTATTTTTTCAAAGTTTCCACATTGGGGATGTACATTCTGTTTTTGTAGCAGATCAGCCCTTTTTGGTTTTGAGTGTATTCAACCATTTCTTTCTTTAGTATTTTCACTTGTAGATTCTCATAATTTGGATCTTGGTCTACTACCTTTTTCACTAGTTCTTCTAAATCAAAACTAGCACTGCTTCCAATGCTTCTTATGTTTTGGCAAGCATTTCTGCTCAGTGCATTAGCAATTTTGTTTTCTTTCCCTCTGATATTTTTTATGTCTATATCAAATTCACTCAGAAAAGACAACCATCTGGCTTGTCGAGCATTCAAATCATTTTGGGAAAATAAGTATTTAAGACTAATATGATTAGTCATCAATGTAAATTTATTTCCAAGAAGATAGTGTCGCCACATCTTCAAGGCATGGATTACAGCAGCCAATTCAAAATCGTATGCACTGTAGTTCTATTCATGTTTCTTAAGTTTCCTAGACTCATATGCAATAACAGAATTTTCCTACAACAGAACTCCTCCCGATCCCTCTCTACAGGCATCCGTAAACACAACAAATTCTTTATCAGGATCTGCAATCTTTAGTATGGGGGCTCTAGTGAGCTTTAATTTTAGGTGTTCAAAACTTTTTTGGCATTTTTCAGTGCACTCAAATTTGACACCTTTTCTTTGTAGCGAAGTTATGTGATATGCTATTGCAAAAAATCTTTCCACAAATCTGCGATAATAACCTGCAATTCCCATAAATGATCTCACTGCTGAAACATCAGTTAGCACCAGCCATTCTCTAATAGCCTTAATGTTTTCAGGGTCAACATCCAACCCTTGTTCAGAAATAATATGTCCCAAGTATTGGATATTGTATTTATAGAATTCACATTTACTAAATTTGGCATATAACTAGTTTTCTTTAAAAGTTTGCAAAACTATCCTCAAGTGCTCTTTGTGCTCCTCCTCACTTTTTGAATAAACTAAATATTTTCTATGAACACTAGTATGAATTTATCCAAGTACTTGTTTAGAACACTGTTCATTAAGCACATAAAGGTGGGAGGGGCATTTGTCAAACCAAAATGTAGGACTACAAATTCGTAGTGACCATACATGGTTCGAAAAGTTGTTTTACTAATGTCTTCCTCCTTAATTCTGAGATGGTGATAACCAGTGCTTAGATCAATCTGAGAAAATACTGAAGCTCCTCTTACTTGATCAAAAAGATCATCAATTCGGGGCAAAGGGTATCTGTTTTTAATTGTCAAATTATTTAGATGACGATAATCAATGCACATTCTAAAGGTTCCATCCTTCTTTTTCACAAATAGCACCGGTGCTCCCCAAGGAGACACACTCGGTCTGATATAACCTTTATCCAGCAATTATTTCAATTGCATTTTCAGTTCCATGAGTTCAGGGGGGCTCATCCGATAAGGGGCTCTGGAAACAGGTGTTGCTCCAGGCACAAAATTGATTGAAAAGTCAATCTCTCTTTTCGGGGGAAGATGAGGAATCTCATCTGGAAAAACTTCCTTAAACTCTCTTACTACTGGAAAAATGTCCAGCAGGTTTTCTTCAGGTTCCGGTTCTAATTATTCAACATGTACTGCATATACTTGATATCCTTTCCTAGCTGTTCTTTTTAATTGCAGCGCTAATATTTGTCTTATAGAGATTGGTTTTGGTTTTCCCTTGAGAATAAAAGGTTTCCCTTCCTCATCTATGCAATGCAGAGTTTTATCCCAATTGTTCATCATAGCCTTTCTCTTTTCCAACCAATTCATTCCTATCAGAAAGTCATATGAGCCTAAGGGCAGAATGTTTAAATTTAATTCTGTCTGAAAATCATTTAATTTAATTTATGTTTGAGGTAACTTATGAGTTACTTTCCTCTTGCTGCCAGTGACTAACTGGACCAACCAAGACTGTTGAATTTTTTCAGTCTTGAGATTGCATTTTTCTACAACTTGTGGACTAATGTAACTCAAAGAAACACCCAGATCAATGTAACATATTGGTCAGCAATCTTACCTTCCATCTCAACCATGGTAGCTTGGTTTTCTGCTTGTCGATTCTCCGAGGCTGCACTGATAGTGGGTATATTTCTTGCTATGTCATTTACTGTGGTAGCTTCTCGATCCCTCATAATCATCTGAATATTTCAGTGTGGAAAATCCCTCAACAGATGAGGTCCTCCACAACCCCCACATTTCAAAGGCTCCCGCATTTTAACTGTTCCTTCCTTCTTATTATCTCCATCTAGTTGTTTCGAACCAACTTGGGACTAAGTAGTTTGACTTTCTTTTGGTTTATTAAATTTTTTCCACTGATGATCCCTACCAAAGTTCTTTAAGTAAGCTGATTTATGTTTCTTTCCTTTGATTTCACCTTTGTTTACCCAGCCTTTCCCATGCTCACCCTTTCCATTAAATTGCTGGTAGCATAATCTCTCTTTCCTCACTGCTTCGTCCATAGTTTTTGGATTATCAAACTCGATCTTCTCCTTGTACACAGCAGGGAAATAGTTCAAAAACCTTTTCACCTTTTCCTTCTCTTCCCGAAAGTAAGGGACATACCTTAACAAATTTGTAAACTTGGTGAAAAAATCATCGATAGTGAGCTGTCCCAATCTGAATTCATTGAATTCCTTTGCTTTATCATCATAATAACGTTCGTTCAAATAGCGGTTTTTAAACTTGACTTGGAAATCTTCCCAAGTCACTATTTTTTCATCAATGGCATGGACCATTTTCGTCTCCTCCCACCAAAAGGTAGCCTTACCCTGTAGCTGGTAGACAGCGAATCTGGCCTTTAGATTTCTTTCATATTCATAGACCTGGAAATACTTAATCATAATAAGCAACCAGGCCTCAGCATATTCCTCCTTCTCCCCATCATAGGAGGGAGGTTTAATCTTTCAGAATTCCCCCTGTAATTCCTTTCTCTATTTATAATGATGTCTAGTAGTGTCATCTTCCTCAGAATAATTAGAGAACTTTCCTTTCTTCCTCTTTCCATAACCTTCACCTTCTTGGTTGTTCCGCGAAGTCAATTCTCTGATGAGCTATTCCTGCTCCTCACTAGCTAATGACAGTCTGTCATTCTGGCTTCTTAGCTCAGCCATCTCTCGTTGCAAACTATGGAACATAGGCATCATAGGAGCGTTGGGATATGGTGTATTATCTTCATCACGCAGATCAACATAAATTTCATCACCTTCAGCCATTTGACTTTTCTATTTCAGTACCACTGTACACTAACCAACACATATCAGTAACAGAAAAATATCAACAAGAAATAATTTATACAGTGAGCACAAAAAGAGCCCAGTTTTATCTAACATGGGCTCTGATACCATTTGTAACAAACCTCATTCTTCACATTTTTTTTTTTTAATTAACGCATTAATTCCTTTGGATAGCCATAGCGCATACATTTAGAAAGTTCACCTTCATATGAGCTATATCAGTACAGTTTAATTTCTTTCAATAACAATTTAACTTTGTATACCTAATGGTAACATTTTGCCAAGAGTATTAGCTTTAGACTTGCTTCCTTTCTTTTAACTCTCCTTTTTAAATTTGGCCCTTATCTTTCTCTTGAGACCGTTAAAAGATTTTTTTCTCTATGGATTTATGGTCCCTTTTGTACCCAAAGGTCAATTATGGTATTTATTATAGAGTTCCCATGGTGTATACATCTCTATTCTTATGTATTTATAAAATTTGTTTGCAGCCATATTATAAATCGTGACTATGGTCACGTTCCATCCCATGCTATGGGATTTCCAAACCATATATTTCAACGTGGCTATTATATTATCCCTCATGATGCATTCGATCTCTCACCACAACGTTTAATGCAACGAATGCTCTGTTCTAATGTGACATATGTGGTGTTCAAGTGATTGAGTAATATATTGTTCAACTGTCTCATGTCAATTTATTTAGAGTAGATCATTTGTCTGACATGTATTAATTTCTATTCTCGTTGGAATCCGATGCACGTACCTTCGCATTAATATTCTATTCCCTCTCGGATTTTCGAATCCAGATATGTGGTATTTTATATTGTTTTTAATGGTGAATCACTGAGCTTGGTTAAATGCTCCTCTCTGTACTAGTACGTTTGGTAATTGAAGTGGTACTTTTGGAGTTTAATGTGAAAGGCTTGGGTCATATCATTCAAACGCTCCTCCATCCATGTGTGGATCGACCGATGGTTGCCACTTGGACGATTTGATGCGTTTAGGGTTTATGACTCCAAATTTTATAAAACTCACCATCTCCATCCGAGTTTATTTCTTCGCTCTCCATTCTCAGACTGTGTTTCTTCTCGCCTCCATCCCCGGTGATGCATATGTGCTACCTCTGCACTATGGCGAGAATTTTTTTCAATTCGACGCCTCATCCCTTGTCAACCCAGGTATGGTATTCGTTCCAGAGCTTGTTTGGCACAACCATTGAGTTTTTTAAAGATATTATGGACTCTGGCTCATATTTTGTTTTTGTCACCATTATTATGTAAGTCAAGACGTCTAAAATTTATATGGCATAGTATAATGATACAATCGTTTTCATGAGTTTTTTGTCATTTGTATCTGGGGAGATTGATGGTAACCCCAAAGTTCCTATGGTCATGTTACACAGCCCATATGGCTTCGTTGCATTTGTTTCATAATTTTTTTTTCATGTTTTATGAATTATTACTACGTTCCTTTCAATATCAGTGTTGATATTCATACATTGCATAAAAAGATTTCCGTATTAATTTGGTTGACCTCGTCTTTGCATGGGAATTTTTCTCCCCAGCTCTAATCGTTTTCAATAGTCTGTATAGGATTTTATTTCTTCGGGTATACCCCAGAGCTCTCGACTCTAACTAATTTGTTTTATGTTAACCCTCGTTCGTGCATCCTACCGCAGGTACATGATGCCTGTGTGTCTATTTTTTTTCGATTAATTTGAGGTTATGATTTTGTCCTCAGCGTTCGTCCGACACTACCATGTCATCCATGGAATTGTAAAGATCTTTCTTCTTATTTGCGTTCCGAATGTGCCCTTCCTCGAGTTTTTTAGGTACAAATATTCTCTGCTATGGGGTTTATTATTATCGAAATTGTGATTTGAGTATGCACACAGGGTTTATTAATTTTTCTTCTGTTGGTAATTCGTCAAGATTTCATTTGACTCTGGCTCTCTTTCCCAGGTGAGAATGGCTACTTAAATGCTCTTCTTCCACTGAATTATTATATTAAATTTATCTTTTCTATCGTTTATTTATATCGGCTTGCTTACACACAGCCTCATGATAGTCTCTAACTCATTCTGTTGTCGTGTAGGTACACAAGTAACTAAAATTCTTGGAATTTCCAATGAGATTATTCGCTGAGCTATTTATTTTTGACGTTTGGGAGTTAACGCTCGTTTTACTCCTATTCCAGGTCAGTATTCACCGGTTATTCTCAAGAATAAATCAAGGAGTTGCTACAGAACTTTTTAATTTCTGTCTCCTAGTTCATTGTAGTCTGTAAATCGAATCTCTTAGGATTCGGACATTTTAATAAATTTTAAATTATACCCTGTGTTGATAGTAGAGGGTTTGGGTATACTGAACATTATTACATTATGTACTACTATTATTTTATGGACTCAGATATTTTTATCTGCTTCCTCTCCAGATATACATATGTTCTTACCTGAGTAATCTTTACTCTGTAGAAAGTCATCATTCTTTTTGTTTGCTATGCCTAACATTAATTCAGTGAAATTCCTGTATCTGAAATTACTATCTCAGCTAAAGTATAACTCTTTATTTCTGGAAATTACCTCACAACGATCTTAGAAATCTCAGTTTGGTGGTTTTTTGAGACTTATCTCTAGTACATATTCCAGCATTTTTCCACTGTTCATGATATTTTTAAATTATAATTATCTACTGATATATAAACAATTGGATTTCACTATTGACATTTCACTACTATATCAATAGTAGGAAATTGTCAAATTGATTAATATTTCATGCTTACACCTAGTCTGCATGCAACTCATCTAGTTAATAATTTATCTAACTAATAGAGAGATAATGATTAAATAGAATGAGGAAATTTCTTAAATTACTTCTTCTGGCATTGTGGTATTATTAATTTCTTTGGTGTTGTTCAAATTTTCTATTTGAATATATATAGTTCTATGAAGTAATATTGGTTATTGTTCCATTCAGATTTTTTCCTTTTTTGCAGTAGTTTATCAGATACACAATCATACTCCTAAGAAATTTTATATCGGTAATGTTTGTACAGCACCTAATGTTTACATTTTATTCTAGTTCATAAATAATCTTCTAAGTCTAGATTCCTTGCTCACACATAATTAAGTTATTAATTTCACAGAAGAAGATTAAGGTTATAATCTTAATGGATTATGGGAGTAGTATAATCTCCAGATTTAAACCAGCAACAGGTTTAAAGCTTCTAGATGATTTCCCCCATAATTCCCATTCCTACAACTCTACAGAAATTGAGAGGATTAATTTCTTCTCTACAATTCTGCTAAATGTATGGAATATCAAATTTAGATTTAAAATAAAATAACATCCACAGTCATAATCATACAACACATGAACCAGAATTTCAACCATACATCAACATTATAGGCATACCACTTCTGTAATTCACCAGTCCTCCCAACCTTAGAGTTCCTCTATCTCTAGAACTCACCCCCGAGCTGAGATCCTCTCCAAAACATACCAACCCCCAATATGTTCTGGAATAGCTTATTTAAGCTTTTGCTCCCCAAAGCCTGTTTCAAATTCTGCGTCCAGAATTACAGGATGCTTTTCTTCCTGTTTGCCTAGGATTCCCTTATTTAGGGACTTTTAAAGCTGCTTTCTTCTTTTCAGATCTTTTTACCTCTTCCCAACTACTCTCCACCTCATTGGGGAAAACTAGATTTTTCCTCAAAAATCTAATTTAGAAATAAATTCTTTCAATGATTTTTGAAAGGTTTTTGGGGAAAGTCTTAGCCTCTTTCCATACCTCATGGATTTGGCAAGTGATCTCATAATTTTCATTTGGTCAATATGCATAGAATTATTTTATTTATTTTTCATAGTTAAATACTTAATTACATCCACACAATACTTATCCATTGGGGTCCACTCCCCTGTGGATTAAAGTTCAAATGTCTAGCTTGAAGGAACACATAAAACTATGGGTGTTACATTGGGATCAATGTGAGGTAGTTATAACTAACTATTTTTTCATGAGTTTTGAATAGTCTATTTAGCACTAAAGGGGTAATGAAATGGGATTGAAATGACTAAAATGAATCACATAGCATCAATCATCACTTGTGGGGCTTGCACCCGGGAACCATGACTTCCCGGGAGGTCACCCATAGTAGTTGGATTGAAACTAGTGAAATGAATCACATGGAATCAATGATCACTTGTGAGGCTTGCACCCAGGAACCATGACCTCACGAGAGGTCACCCATAGTAGATCGTCTCTAGCTTAAGAGTGCTTAACTGTGGACTTTTCCCCACAATCAAAATCACTTAACTTTCTACCCAAGTTGCAAAACCTTAGCAAGTATTCTCCCTCATCAACCATTCAAGTACAACCCCCTTCACTCTTTGTATTTAAGTATTGAGGGGTTTTCATTATCTATGACCATTTCCTTGACAGGCAATCATAACTCATTAATTTCTCATGAGTTTTGAATAGTCCACTAAGCACTCATTGCGTCATGCTCACAGGGTGAAGAATTGGAATTGAAACTACTGAAATGAATCACATACCATCAATCATCACTTCCTCATCTTGCACCCGATAACTAGGACTTCCCAGGATGTCACCCATGCCAAATCACCTCTCACTCAAGCTTACTTAACTATGGATTTTTCCCCACATTCAAACCCACTTAGCAAACCTTAGCACTTACTGTGCCTCATGAAACATTCAAGTAGAGCACCCTTGACTCTTTTTATTTAAGTATTGAGGGTTTTTTGGTAATCCATTATATTATATTTTTTTGGGATTCAAGTGGGTTAAGTAAGTCATTCATCTATGACCATGAACCACATAGTGTCAATTATCACTACCAAGGTTTGCAACAGGTAACCAAGACTTCCCTGGAAGTCACCCATCCCAGATCACCTCTAGAAAATCCTAATTAATGTTACTATTTTCAAATCTAATTGCTCAAAAATTTCATGTGCAGAGTTTCTAAGGTCAATTAAAAGCATTTCTAAATTCAATTAAAAGCTTTATTGAGTGTGAAAATCGTTGACCTCTCCTAGGTACACACTTGATTTATTGATCTCTTACTAGGCATGTATGTATTGGTGCATTTCTACTTCCATAGATCCATCTGTGTCACATGTTCCACACATTGTCTCTTTGCACAAGAAATACTCCATTTTCGCATATATGGATATGTGTTATGTTCAAAGTGTACGGAAAATATTTATTCTCGATATAATGTTTTAGTGTTTATGTGGTTTTCTAAATGTGTGAGTAGATGTGTATTCAGTTAATTGAATGCGAAGATGACTTATAATTCTCTACAACAGTGTTTTCTATTAACCACAGGACAGACATCGAGATGATGAAAAGTATGGATAGATATTTTATCTTTGTAGCTTGTATGGATAGAGGTTTTATTTTTGTATGGTGTTTCACACCCAAAATAGTGGCAAGTGGTAATTTCTAAGGAAACTGGCATGCAAATATTTGAAATTGAAATCACTAGTATAGTACGGGAAAAAACACTATTTCAAGTGATATACAATAAACTCGGGCTTGTAGTGTTTTCTCTTTGCAAATTTTATTTAAAATTTTGGACTATTGGCTGAGCTTATGTTTCATTATATATATTTTTATATGTGGGATAAAAAATATGTACAATACAACAAGCTTCTGTACCAATTTTCCTGTTCGCTTTTGACAATGGTGTGATTTTTGTTTTCTCTTTGTTAAATTTGGGATACAAAATATGTACAATACTACAAGCTTCTATACCAATTTTCTTGTTCTCTTTTGACAATGGTGTGATTTTTTGGTTCGTCTAGATTTTCTCTCAATAGTACTCTACAGTAAATTTTGGTTTGCTTTACGATACTATACGAGATATGAGTGTGTAAAATTATTTTGAAATTAAATTTGGTTCGGTTTTACAAAGTAATGAGGAGAATTTCTGAAGAAGAAGGAAGTATTTTTACTATTTTTGGGTGTTATTGATAGTTTGACTAGTTTTTTTTTCTCAATCTTAAAAGCGAAAGAGCTTAAAATTAAGAGCAGTTATGAAGAAGGTATTTTTTTTAATTTTTGGGTATTATTGATAGTTATACTAGTTTTTTTTCTCAATTTTAAAAGCCAAAGAGTTTAAAATTAAATGCATTTGTTCTAAATAAGGTTTTCACTGCATGGTAAATGCATGTCAAATTTTGCTAAAAATAGATGTGTGAGGTTATTTTTAAATCATATTTGGTTAGGTTTCAAAAAGTTGTGAGACCAATTGTTAACTAGATTCATCTTACTCACTACCTAAATATACCTAAATATAGGTGACAAATTCAAGGGAAGATTTATTTTTCTCAAAAATTTAACGATTTGATTCAATATTATCAAAAACTTTTTTGGATATCCAAAATCCTGAAATCTAATAACTACAATCAAATTTCCCAAAATTGCTGCAGGATTTTAGCAGAACTCATAATAAAATTTCCACTATTTTCCAATAAAATTTATTATCTCTTTATACTAGTCTACATAGATTACAATGGAATTTGGTGAGAAAAATATGAAGACATAGAATGTTGAAAATGTTTGAATCATATTTTTTTTTTTAATCTTAATTATTCTTACTAGAATCTTTAAGAAACATTCTCGTTAGAGTGTGATGTTATGGATAGGTTTTTTGGGGACCAGAAAAGCAAAGAAAGTTTGTTCATGTTGCTGAAAAAATATGGCGGTGCCTTTTTGTAATTTGAGGTTACAGTTATCGTATTTCTTTTCGCCCTTAACTTCAAATAATCTACCACAACCACATTTACCAATGTGGTTGATATACGTCGATAGGATTATATGAAATAGATTTACAACCACATTCACCAATGTGGTTGATATAGGCCGATAAGCCTATATCCACTACCCACCAGATATATTTCACCAAAATAAATATTATATATTTATGATTAAAATTACCAAAATATCTTATATATTTAATTACAATATACTAATAATATTAACTATATACATACTATATATTAACTTGAAATATATATATATATATATATATATATATATATATATATAGAGAGAGAGAGAGAGAGAGAGAGAGATTACCCAACAAAATAGGATTAGAAATAAAAATTATTAATTAACTCAAGTGATTAATAAAGTCGAAAGATCAATAAAATTAATAAAAAAAAATATAAAAACCAAAGAAATTAATAAACACTAATAATTAACCCAACGTATTATTCATATTATAAACAAAAAGAACTATTAACCCAAGGGTTTAATATTAGAAACCAAAGGAATTGGTGAACCCAAGGGATAAATATTAATAACCTAAGGGACCAATAAGGTGAATGATCAATAAAATTAATAAAAAAAATACTCAAGTTGAAAAAATAAATAAACACTAATAATTAACCCAAGGGATTATTCATATTATAAACCAAAAGAACTAATAAACCCAAGCGTTTAATATTAAAAACCAAAGGAATTGGTGAACCCAAGGGAAAAATATTACCCAACAAAATAGTATTAGAAATAAAAATTATTAATAAACTCAAGTGATTAATAGAGCCAAAGGATCAATAAGATTAATAAAATAAATATAAGAACCAAAGAAATTAATAAGCACTAATAATTAACCCAACGTATTATTCATGTTATAAACCAAAAGAAATAATAACCCAGGGGTTTAATATTAGAAACTAAAGGAATTGGTGAACCCAAGAGAAAAATATTAATAACCTAAGGGACCAATAAGACGAAGGATCAATAGAATTAATAAAAAAACACTCAAGTTGAAGAAATTAATAAACACTAATAATCAACCCATGGGATTATTCATATTATAAATCAAAAGAACTAATAAACCCAAGGTTTTAATATTATAAACCAAAGGAATTGGTGAACCCAAGGGAAAAATATTACCTGATAAAATAGTATTAGAAATAAAAATTATTGATAAACTAAAGTAATTAATTAAGTCGACGGATCAATAAAATTAATAAAAAAAATAAAAAAACCAAAGAAATTAATAAGCACTAATAATTAACCGAACGTATTATTCATATTATAAAGCAAAAGAACTAATAACCCAAGTGTTTAATATTATAAACCAAAGGAATTGGTGAACCCAAGGGAAAAATATTAATAACCTAAGGGATGAATAAGGTGAAGGATCAATAAAATTATTAAAAAAATACTGAATTTGAAGAAATTAATAAACACTAATAATTAACCCAAGGGATTATTGATATTATAAACCAAAAGAACTAATAAACCCAAGGGTTTAATATTTAAAACCAAAGGAATTGGTGAACCCAAGGGAAAAATATTAAGCAACAAAATAGTATTAAAGATAAAAATTATTAATAAACTCAAGTGATTAACAAATCCAAAGAATCAATAAAATTAATAAAAAAAATTATAAAACCAAAGAAATTAATAAACACTAATAATTAACCCAACGTATTATTCATATTATAAACCAAAAAAACTAATAACCAAAGGGTTTAATCTTAGAAACCAAAGGAATTGGTGAACCCAAGGGAAAAATATTAATAACCTAAGGGACCAATAAGGTGAAGGACCAATAAAATTGATAAAAAAATACTCAAGTTGAAGAAATTAATAAACACTAGTAATTAACCCAAGGGATTATTGATATTATAAACCAAAAGAACTAATAAAACCAAGGGTTTAATATTAGAAACCAAAGGAATTGGTGAACCCAAGGGAAAAATATTACCCAACAAAATAGTATTAGAAATAAAAATTATTAATAAACTCAAGTGATTAATTAAGTCGAAGGATCAATAAAATTAATAAAAAAAATATAAAAATTGAAGAAATTAATAAACACTAATAATTAACCCAAGGTATTATTCATATTATAAACCAAAAGAACTAATAACCCAAGGTTTTAATATTAGAAGCCAATGGAATTGGTGAATCCAAGGGAAAAATATTAATAACCTAAGGGACCAATAAGGCGAAGAATCAATAAAATTAATAAAAAAATACTCAAGTTGAAGAAATTAATAAACACTAATAATTAACCCAATGGACTATTGATATTATAAGCAAAAAGAACTAACAAACCCAAAGGTTTAATATTAAAAACCAAAGGAATTGGTGAACCCAAGGGAAAAATATTACCCAACAAAATAGTATTACAAATAAAAATTATTAATAAACTCAAGTGATTAATAAAGTCGAGGGATCAATAAAATTAATGAAAAAAATATAAAAACGAAAGAAATTAATAAACACTAATAATTAACCCAAGGTATTATTCATATTATAAACCAAAAGAACTAATAAACCCAAGGGTTTAATATTATAAACCAAAGCTATTGGTGAACCCAGGGGAAAAATATTGCCCAACAAAATAGTATTGGAAATACATATTATTAATAAAATCAAGTGACTAATAAAGTCGAAGGATCAATAAAATTAATAAAAAAAATATAAAAACCAAGGAAATTAATAAACACTAATAATTAACCCAACGTATTATTCATATTATAAACCAAAAGAACTAATAACCCAAGGGTTTAATCTTAGAAACCAAAGGAATTGGTGAACCCAAGGGAAAAACATTAATAACCTAAGGGACCAATAAGGCGAAGGATCAATAAAATTAATAAAAAAATACTCAAGTTGAAGAAATTAATAAACACTAATAATTAACCCAATCGATTATTGATATTATAAACCAAAAGAACTAATAAACCCAAGTGTTTAATATTATAAACCAAAGGAATTGGTGAAGCCAAGGGAAAAATATTACCCGACAAAATAGTATTAGAAATAAAAATTATAATAAACTCAAGTGATTTTATAAAGTCGAAGGATCAATAAAATTAATAAAAATATATATAAAAACCAAAGAAATTAATAAACAGTAATAATTAACCCAGCGTATTATTCATATTATAAATGAAAAGAATTAATAACTCAAGGGTTTAATATTAGAAACCAAAGGAATTGGTGAACCCAAGGGAAAAATATTAATAACTTAAGGGACCAATAAGGCGAAGGGAACAATATTAAAAACACAATAGATTAATAAAGAATATGACCCAATAGTTTAAATATAGTGGAATTTTAAAGTCACATGATTACTATTATGATAAACCGCAAGTTATCAATCAACCTTATTGATTGTTAATATTATAAACTGATTGAATTAATCAACTAAAGTGATATTAAATTCCGCCATTAGTGAAACCAAAAAATAACATTGAAATTAACATAATTTAAACCCAAAACCTAATAATTTAATAAACGATAGTATTTAATATTTTAAACTCAAGAGACTATTAAACTCGAGGGAATATTAATAATATGAACCAAAAGAGATAATAAACCCAAGGGTTTAATATTATAAACCAAAGGAATTGGTGAACCCAAGGGAAAATTATTAAAAACATAAGTTATCAATAAAGCCAGGGGATCAATATTAAAAACACAACACAGTAACAAACCCTAAGAATAAATCTTCTAAATTCAAAAACCTAAGAAATTAATAAACCATAAGAATCAATATTTTAAAATCAACTAATTAATAAACACAAGGGATTATTAATATTATAAACCAAAAGAACTAATAAACCCAAGGGTTTAATATTATAAATCAGAGGAATTGGGGAACCCAAGGGAAAAATATTAAAAACAAAAGAGATCAACTAGGCCAAGGGATACATATAAAAAACAAAAAAAATTAGTAAAGGATAGGAATAAATATTTTAAATACAAATGAATGATAAACTCACATGATTAATAAAGAGATTAATCAATCTTAGGAATCAATATTTTAAACAAAAATCATTGATAAAGTCACATGATTATTAATATTATAAACTGAGGGGAATAAACATGGTTTACCATGCCTGATTTAAACATTGAGACAATTTTTGTCACAATGCGACATTGGACCAAATATGACCATGGTTGGCCATGGGCGATTTTCATATTGAGACAATATATTTCAGAATGTGACATTTGATCATGGATGATATTGATCGACTATGGTTAATGCTAATTAACAATGGTTTCGCATGTTTTAGTTTCATATTGAGTGAGTGTTTTTCATAATGTGAAATTGGACAATGCATTAATATTAAACTCTACAACTAATATTTAAACCCCAATATTTGGATTTAATAAAATGAAGGGAATAATATTACAAACCAAAAGAATCTGAAAAATTAAGGAATCAATAAGGCCAAGGGATCAATATTAAAAATAGAAGAGAGTAACAAACCCTAAGAATAAATATTTTAAATTCAAAAACCTAAGAAATTAATAAACCATAAGAATCAATATTAATTTTAAAATCAACTAATTATTAAACAGAAGGGATTATTAATATTATAAACCAAAAGAACTAATAAACCCAAGCTTTTAATATTATAAACCGAAGGAATTGGGTAACCCAAGGGAAAAATATTAAAAACATAAGAGATCAAGAAGGTGAAGGGATACATATAAAAAACAAAAATGATTAGTAAAGGCTAGGAATAAATATTTTAAATGCAAATGAACGAGAAACTCATATGATTAATAAAGAGATTAGTAAATCTTAGGAATCAAATTTTTAAATAAAAATCATTGATAAAGTGAAATAACTATTAATATTGTAAACCGAGGGGAATAAACATGGTTTGCCATGCTTGATTTAACATTGAGACAATTGTTGTCACAATGAAACGTTGGACCAACTATGACCATGGTTGGCCATGAGTGATTTTCATATTGAGACAATATTTGTCAGAATGTGAAATTTGATCATGGATGAGATTGATCGACTATGGCTTACGCTAACTAAAAATGGTTTCCCATGGTTTATTTTCATATTGAGTCAGTGTTTTTCATAATGTGAAATTGGACAATGTGTTAGTATTAAACTCTTGGACTAATAGTTAAACCCCAATATTTGGATTTAATAAACTGAAGGGAATAATATTATGAACCGAAAGAGTCTGAAAAATTAAGGAATCAATGTTATAAACCCAATGGATCAACAAATACAATGAAATATTAATATTATAAACAAAAAACATCAATAAAGCAAAGGGACTATTAATATTATAAAACAAGAACATCAATAAGCCGAAGGAATTATTAATATTATAAACCCAACAAATTAGTATTAGAAACAAAAATTATTAATAAACAGAAGTGATTAATAAAGTCGAAGGATCAATAAAATTAATAAAAAAATACTAAGTTGAAGAAATTAATAAACACTAATAATTAACCCAAGAGATTATTCATATTATAAACCAAAAGAACTAATAAGCCCAAGGGTTTAATATTATAAACCAAAGGAATTGGGGAACCCAAGGGAAAAATATTAAAAACATAAGAGATCAACAAGGCCAAGGGATACATATAAGAAACAAAAAAGATTAGTAAAGGCTGGGAATAAATATTTTAAATGCAAATGAATGAGAAACTCACATGATTAATAAAGAGATTAATAAATCTTAGGAATAATTTTTTTAGATAAAAATCATTGATAAATTGAAATGATTATTAATATTATAAATCGAGGGGTATAAACATGGTTTACCATGCTTGATTTAAACATTGAGACAATTGTTTTCACAATGCGACGTCGGACCAAGTATGACCATGGTTGGCCATGGGTGATTTTCATATTGAGACAATATTTGTTAGAATGTGACATTTGATCATGGATTACATTGATCGAAATATTTAAAACATAAGAGATCAACAAGGCCAAGGGATACGTATAAAAAAGAAAAAAAATTAGTAAAAGCTAGGAATAAATATTTTAAATACAAATGAATGAGAAACTCACATAATTAATAAAGAGATTAATAAATCTTAGGAATCAATATTTTAAATAAAAATCGTTGATAAAGTCACATGATTATTAATATTATAAACCGAGGGGAATAAACATGGTTTACCGTGCTTGATTTAAACATTGAGACAATTGTTGTCACAGTGCGACGTTGGACCAACTATGACCATGGTTGGCCATGGACGATTTTCATATTGAGACAATATTTTTCAGAATGTGACATTTGATCATGGATGACATTGACCGACTATGGCTAATGCTAATTAACAATGGTTTCCCATGGTTGATTTTCATATTGAGTGAGTGTTTTTCATAATGTGAAATTGGACAATCCATTAGTATTAAACTCTACGACTAATATTTAAACCCCAATATTTTGATTTCATAAATTGAAGTGAATAATATTACGAACCGAAAGAATCCAAAAAATTAAGGAATCAATAAGGCCAAGTGATCAATATTAAAGACATAAGAGAGTAACAAACCCTAAGAATAAATATTTTAAATTCAAAAACCTAAGAAATTAATAAACCATAAGAATAAATATTAATTTTATAATCAACTAATTATTAAACAGAAGGGATTATTAATATTATAAACCAAAAGAACTAATAAACCCAAGGGTTTAATATTATAAACCAAAGGAATTGGGGAACCCAAGGTAAAAATATTAAAAACATAAGAGATCAAGAAGGCGAAGGGATATATATAAAAAACAAAAAATATTAGTAAAGGCTACGAATAAATATTTTAAATGCTAATGAATGTGAAACTCACATGATTAATAAATCTTAGGAATAAATTTTTAAAATAAAAATCATTGATAAAATGAAATGATTATTAATATTATCAACTGAGGGGAATAAACATGGTTTACCATGCTTGATTTAAACATTGAGACAATTGTTGTCACAATGCGACGTTCGACCAACTATGACCATGGTTGGCCATGGGTGATTTTCATATTGAGACAATATTTGTCAGAATGTGACATTTGATCATGGATGAGATTGATCGACTATGGCTAACGCTAATTAACAATGGTTTACCATGGTTGATTTTCATATTGAGTTAGTGCTTTTCATAATGTGAAATTGGACAATGCATTAGTATTAAAATCTAGGAACAATATTTAAACCCCAATATTTGGATTTAATAAATTGAAGGGAATAATATTATGAACAGAAAGAATCCAGAAAATTAAGGAATGAATGTTATAAACCCAATGGATCAAAAAATAGAGTGAAATATTAATATTATAAACACAAAACATCAATAAAGCAAAGGGACTATTAATATTATAAAAAAAGAACATCAATAAACCGAAGGGATTATTAATATTATAAACCCAACAAATTAGTATTAAAAACAAAAATTATTAATAAACTCAAGTGATTAATAAAGTCAAATGATCAATAAAAATAATAAAAAAATACTCAAGTTGAAGAAATTAATAAACATTAATAATTAACCCAAGGGATTATTCATATTATAAACCAAAATAACTAATAAACCCAAGGGTTTAATACTATAAACCAAAGGAATTGGGAAACCCAAGGGAAAAATATTAAAAACATAAGAGATCAATAAGGCCATGGGATATATATATATATATATATATATATATATATATATATATATATATATATAAGATTAGTAAAGGCTAGGAATAAATATTTTAAATGCAAATGAATGAGAAACTCACATGATTAATAAAGAGATTAATATATCTCAGGAATCAATTTTTTAAATAAAAATCATTGCTAAAGTGAAATGATTATTAATATTATAAAATGAGGGGAATAAACATGGTTTACCATGCTTGATTTAAACATTGAGACATTTGTGTTCACAATTTGACGTTGGACCAAGTATGACCATGGTTGGCCATCGGTGATTTTCATATTCAGACAATATTTGTCAGAATGTGACATTTCATCATGGATGACATTGATCAAAATATTAAAAACGTAAGAGATCAACAAGGGCAAGGGAAACATATAAAACACAAAAAAGATTAGTAAAGAGGCTAGGAATAAATATTTTAAATGCAAATGAATGAGAAAATCAAATGATTAATAAAGAGATTAATAAATATTAGGAATCAACTTTTTAAATAAAAATAATTGATAAATTGAAATGATTATTAATATTATAAACCGAGGGGAATAAACATGGTTTACCATGCTTGATTTAAACATTGAGACAATTGTTGTCACAATGCAACGTTGGACGAAGTATGACCATGGTTGGCCATGGGTGATTTTCATATTGAGACAATATTTGTTAGAATGTGACATTTGATCATGGATGACATTGATCGACTATGGCTAACGCTAATTAAAAATGGTTTCCCATGGTTTATTTTCATTTTGAGTCAGTTTTTTTTATAATGTGAAATTGGACAATGCATTAGTATTAAACTCTAGGAAAAATATCTAAACCCTAATATTTTGATTTTATAAGCTGAAGGTAATAATATTACGAATCGAAAGAATCTAAAAAAATAGGGAATCAATGTTATAAACCGAATGGATCAACAAATATAGTGAAATATTAATATTATAAACATAAAAGATCAATAAACCAAAGGTACTATTAATATTATAAAAAAATAACATCAATAAACTGAAGTGATTATTAATATTATAAACCCAACAAATTAGTATTAGAAACAAAAATTATTAATAAACTCAAGCAATTAATAAAGTCGAAGGATCAATAAAATTAATAAAATATGCTCAAGTTGAAGAAATTAATAAACACTAATAATCAACCCAAGGGATTATTCATATTATAAACCAAAAGAACTAATAAACCCAAGGGAAAAATATTAATAACCTAAGGGACCAATAAGGCGAAGGGAACAATATTAAAAACACAATAGCTTAATAAAGAATACGACCCAATATTTTAAATAGAGAGGAATTTTAAAGTCACATGATTATTATTATGATAAACCACAAGTGATCAATCAACCTTATTGATTGTTAATATTATAAACTGACTGAAGTAATAAACTGAAGGGATATTCAATTCCGCCATCAGTGAAACCAAAAAAATAACATTGAAATTAACATATATTTTTTGTTTTCTTTGCATAAAGAAATCCCACTTCAAAAATGGACTCAAAGCTCTCCATCAAAGGTCATTTATCAAATAGCCTCTTTGAGAACACAACCAGACCGACCACAAAAGGAACACCAATTCAAATCAATAAGATAATGATCACGATACTTAACGCTTTACAACCAATCCCTTCTTGTTTTTCTCCCAACCTCCATCATGTGCACATGAAATAAGTATTTTACATTCATTTTAATTTCATCTAGCACACAAAGATGCTCATCAATAAAAGCAGGATGGAAGCGATGTTTTCTATCGAGCTTGTTCTGAAGATAAGAAAGAAAACTGATCAGTCTAGAAATATTTGCCACCGCTTGATTATAATAGATGCATCATTATTATCCATATCTGCATTTAAAAGGAAAAGAGACAAAATAAAAATTAATACACAAAGAGATAGAAACATATATATCTATATATATATATATGCCTCATTACAAATACATATTGTATAGATGAAATGAGTGATAAAATTAAATGAGTGATATGACCCCTATTACAATAATCAACAAGAAGTCAAAAATTTTTAAACTTAGTTTTTAAAATGAAATATTAATAATGTTAGTAATTCTATATTTTTATTTAAATTAATGTCAATGTATATATTCATTTTAGTTTAATATAATTATCAAATATAAATATGTTTTCATTGAACCAAACCACAACATATTTAGCAAACCACATTGATAAATATTTTTAGTTTCATGTCATAGGGATATGAACTTCAATCTTGATTTTTAATGATTGGCTCATATAACTAGTTGTATATGTCTGAATGGTTTATTGTAAACAAGAGAACAATAGCGAATTAAAAAAAGGAGGTAAATTGAATTGCATCAAAAACGATGTAAGAAATTTCTCATATATTACTATACTGGATCTCATGAATGTATTCATTTCATTAATACATGAAAATAATTATTATAATAAATGAAGATAGAGAGGACAATAAAAACAATTAAAAAAATTCTATAAATATGTCACAATACTATTGTCACAGTGATATGGAATTCCATCTTCATTTTTAATGATTGGCTCAGATAACTCGTTTCTTATCTCTGAATGGTTGATTGTAAGAAAAATAAAAATAACCACTTAAAAAAAAAAATTAAACAACACGAAAAATGATGTAAACAACATTCCAAATTTTTTTTTTAAAAGGGAATCCATACACGTGAAATAAATTTGAGATGAGAGGAATAACCTGTTTATGAGTTTTTGTTAATAACCCAACGTTTCAGACTTTCCAAGTGAGTCCATCATCAGGAAATACTACTATGAATTTGATGAATGTATTCATCTCATTGATATACCAAAAGCATTATTATATTAAAAGTAAATAAAGAGGACAATAAAAGAAATTAAAAAAAAAATCTATAAAGAGCTAAAGGTATCAATAGCTGCATGACATAACGATATGGACTTTAATATCTCCTCTTCTTTCTTGCTAATTGTAACATATGCATTATTTTTCATCTTGGCATAATGTTGATAAGAGAAAGGCGGTGCAATACGTTAACCATCTATTGATTTCACTCTTTATATGGCCGTGAAGGTCAGGCCTTGCTGCTCTTTATTCCCGATATCAATTGATGATCGTTCTAAAGTCAAACCTTGTGACTTTTGAATTGTAAGAGCCCATGCCATCTTTAAAGGAAATTTTTTTTTTTTCCTCTTATCACTGGTGTGATAGGTACAATGTTTAGATGGCTTGCATCAAACTGAATAATTACATACTTATAAAAAATAACGGTTGTGAACATTGGAAGCTCAGGTGGCTTAGAGGCAAGCATATAAAATATTTCCTTCACATACCCAAGTGCACCATTCACCAAACCATCTTCAACCCACAAATTACATGTCAAAATAACACGTTGTCCATGACACAAAAAAACTTCATGGCCCAGTTGATCATCATCGGAACCACTGATTTCTGAACACCTTGAATTCACACCAATACATCATGCAATTGGAGAATTTAATGAGTTCAAAATATGCATGTGATCGAAGGAGACCAAATTATTTGTTGGAAACATGTGAACTGTTGCATTAAATAAATCCGTTTCTCTAGGATCCAACCTGATATCAGCCCGTGACATAAGAAACTCCCAATCATCAAGAACAGGTTCTATGTTTCTTATGTTATTGAGGACTCTACAAAAACAATATTGTTTTTCATTACTCCCTTGTTGGCGAAATATTGTGTCAAGAGTGACAATAATGTTGAATTTTTTCCATGAGACTTTCCCTGCTGTATTACCTACATACAAAGGCTTATCTCTCACAGGAGGTAAATGGCTAAGGTCACCCACAAGGATAATAGATCTACCACCAAAAGGAAAATTATTTCTCTCTGCAAATGCTTCTCATAATCGAGCATCTATTTGCATGAATAACCTTGATCCTAAAAAGCTCATTTCATCAGTCAATATATATCGAATATTCCTCATTTCTTCTTGGAATACTGTTAGTGATTGACACTGTAGTGGTTTCATATCTTTAATCGGGATTTTCAGAGCAGAGTGTATTGTTTTTGCATGTATATTAAAAGCATCTATTCCTGTTGGGGCAAGAAGAAGCAAAGGAATTTTTCCATTACTTGAAAGATTAGAAAGAGCTTCAGAAATAAAATGGATAAGGAAAGACTTTCCAATGCCTACAGTTCCCTAAACAGTCATAATAAGAGCTTCACGAATCTCATATTCAACAAAATTCCTTAAAACAATTTCCAAAGCTAGTCGTTATTTTTTTGCTAATGAATCTGGAGAGGTAAATGTTATATTTGAAAGGTCAACAATATCATCCCTTGATATTCCATTCCTTATAAAATTAATAGCTTCTTCAGCCACGTCATCAGAAATAGTTGTACTTTGGTAGTCAAAGGATATACCAAAATCCCTTTGACCAAGGGTGTGAAGACCAGACACATTAACATTACTTGGTGGAACCAAGCGAGAGAAAAGTTGCCACTATTGAAAATCATCTTCAAGATTCATTTCTTGGTTAGAAAAATCACCATCTTCTCCATCTTTAATATTTTCAACAATTGATGGATTTCGATCAACATGCCATGCTCGATGTAGGAAATTCCTCTAATTTTCAACAATAATTTCAGCTGAAAGCCCAATCTTTGTGGAAATGTCATGAAATGGCTTGTACAAGATCAATTTTGTCCAGAAAAAGGTTTCAAATTCCTCTGAACCTTCATTAGGAATAGAGTAAAACCATGGCCAGATCCGAACAATCGCATGAACATCTCTAGGCTTCCAGGGATCCTTTTTACGCTTGCTATCAAATGTCCAAGATCTTATTGTTTCTATCAAAGATAGATGTTCAAGGAAAAAAGGCCTCTTCTGATAATGTTGAACAAAAGTATTTTTAGATGAACATTGCATGCCATCCCTTGATATTTTCTTGAAAAAATGTCTTCCAACATTTAATGAAACAAGTTTTCGACCAACATATGGCATGTTTCTTGCGCTCCAATGTCACATTCAACAATTGTTTCTGCAAGAAATCTTCTGTAAGTACATAAATCATGATCCTCATAGGCAATAGAATTTTAAATTCTTGTTAACATATCATGACAACTTTCAGACCTTTTCTCTGCTTTTGATGCATACTTAGCAACATATTTCAGGACAACATGCTGAGAAAGCACTGGTTGGCAATCAACATTTTCATGCCACATTGTTAGAAGGTCAATGTTATATACATTGAGCCTATCATCATTTCTTTCCGGGTCATATTTTTTTCTTCCTTGATCATATATGAACAATCTTGATTCCTCAGAAATATCCCATGGAGCATTGTACCGAAAAGCAAGAATAGTGCCCTTTTGCGCAAACAAGAATCTACACTACACTTTGTGTGCCTTTGGACACGGTTCAACAATTCTTCATAATCATTATGAGTATTGCAAGAGAAAATATGATCAGTATTAAATAGGAAAGGGTCGTCATTGAAACTTCTTGGAAACATTATATTGTGACGATGTATTTCATGTGGATTCCATGTAGTTACATAATTGTCAAAGAATCTCTTTGCATGTTTCAAATCACAATCATTTGACCAATCAATTCTTTCCATGTCAGGAGCTCCTTGCAACCATAAGAAATAACGGATATGTGCTAAACCTCTATGTTGCCACACATATCTAAAAAAAATGAATATAGAGTTACTACAAGCAATATAAATAGAAAATTAATAAGAAATTGAGAATGAATAGAAAATAAATTCAAGAAAACATACCTATACCAGAATTCTTTAGCTCTAAGATATTTTTGGATAACTTCCTCTCGAAATATATTGAATCTATGGCGCAAAAATGTGGCAACAATATGAGGGTATTAGATAAAATTTTCAATTTTCATACGATGCTTATTTAAGGAACGAGAATGTGAGGGTATAGGCATGAAGCTATGTAGCTCTAGCAACTTTGTGTGAGCTGCACTTAGAGTAAAAAAAAAATATGGACATCCCAACTGAGTAATCATATCAGTCAATTCAGCTCGACAGTTAGTCTAGTATGCCCTTGTACCTCTTAGAGAAGACCCAAACTGCATAATATGCTCAGCCAACTTATTATCTGGTAAATCAAAAAGTTGCTGACGCAAGTTATCAATTATTGTCGGTGAGTTATCATGTAAATTTATCTTCAAAAAAACTGAAGCAGTTTCTTGGCTATGATGCCTCATTATCATGTTCAATAGGTAATATCAGAAGTGAGGATGGCTTCCAAACCTCTGATCATAGTATCTAAGAAGATGCAATTCATACTCATGAAGTTCAACAGTACAAATGTGTGGTTGCAACCAATCAACATCACCAGTGGGGAAGAATGTGGGGAATGACATATCTAATAACCCCTCAATATTATATTCATTCACCAAAGATGTTCCAATACTGGGCCAATCCATTTCATGAACATGTGAAGAATCAACATTATCAAGAAATGCTCTAATTTCTTCCACTTCTCTTCGTTCATTGGGTAGGCGAGAAACAAAAGAAGAAGGATGAGAGAGAAAATGCTCTAGAGGAAACCCTTCATTATTATCTGCATTGATCTCAGATTCTGCAATGTCACAATCAACAAATTTAAGCCTAGAGGAGACATCTGTTGATCTTTCGGGCAGAGCATTCACTGAATCATAGTCAATTACAACATCTCGATAATATTTGTCACGTTCAATTTCGAAATGCAATGCAGCAATAACTCGAGATATTTTTACATAACATTTCTAATATTTATACTTTGCAACATGTCTCCTCACAATTAGAAAGTCAATATCTTCAACATGTCGGGGAAGACTTTGTGCAATTGCAGAAAAAACTTGGGGAAAGCTAATTATGTGTCTGCTATACTTATATTTCCCACCTCAAGCATGTGTCACTTGCATAATAGTATTTACATGTGCTATTAACATTTCTTCAACTTGAGTAAGAGCTCTTAAAATATGATTTGTTCACCACGATCCATGTTATTATAGCCAGAAAAACGATGTGAACCTCTTTCATTCTTACATTTTCTGCAAACAGGTCCATCAGAATCTCTCAAAACGTGGATTCCAGGATATCATTCTTGGAAGATGTGGCACATTTGGAGAACTCACAAGTTATCTATCTTTTCTAGAAATATTTTATGCACTGCAATAATTTTTTCATCAAAATAAATATGATTTCTATTAGTTGGACCATGTCGAGGATGATGTGGAAGAGTATAATTTCTTCTAAAATTTACTTTATTTTTAGCACCATGAGATTCCCTTCCAAAATTTGAAACATGTGGAACAGATCTATGACATGGTCTTTCAAAATTTATGGTCTGCATTTCTAGAACCTGAGAGGATGAAAATGTTGCTTTAGCATATTTTTTTTAAAAATTGAATATCCAAATAATTAGAATTGAAAAAATGAAAAAAAAAATTAAATTCATTCAATATTTACAGTTTTTTGGCAATGTGGATGAATTGTACAAGATGGTTTCTCTTCATTTATAACATCAGTATATAGAACATTAGGGGAGTTAGTTTTGATGCCTCTATTCAAATTATTTGTTTCATTTTAAAACAAAATAAATTTCGCTATAAAACTAAATGTTCAAAAAATAAAGATTTCAAATTGTACAACTAAAAATAAATGAAAAAAGGAGGAAAATATCAAATGCATTCAACCTTTACATGTTGTTGGAGATGTGGATGAATGCTATGAGATGGTTCCTTTTCACTTATAACATCAGTAGACTGAACATCTACGAATTTAATTTGTATGCCTCTATTGAAATAAGTTGTGTCCTGTTTGGAGAAAATAAATTATGCAATAAAATTCATGTCCAATGTAACAAAAATTCAAAAAATGAAAAATCAAATCAAATACTGATAACATTAACACTATTTTGTGGATTTGATTGTTGAGGGGAATGCAGTGGAAGGTTATGACATGCTTCATATTCAATTCTCAGATTAGTAGATGGAAGACTTGGTGAGATAATTTCTAGACCTCTATTAAAAAGGGGTGTATCCTATTCCAAGAGAATAAAATAACTTATCAAAAAAAAAATTAAATAGAGGAATTCAATAAAACAACCACTATTGCAGCAAATGTAAAGATATCATTGGGTTACATCCATTATTCCACGGGAAATGCTATCAGGGATGAATGAATGTGTTCATGGGAGAACATTATTTTAAGGGAGATCGGAGGATATGATGTTTCGACCAGCTGGATCCAAATTATCAAACAAATGGCCAATCAAACTATCATCCAAGTCATCACATACAATGTCATCATTGCCTCCACCATGGATATTTTGCAACCTTTGGAATTTATCACAAGATGCAATTGTCGAGATAGAAGGGTTAGGGTGAAGATTTTCATCCACGTTATAAATATGATGTTCTTACCTATTACGAGATGTTTCCTGAATATTATGAAAATTTTCACGAGAGCATTGAAAAAAAATTATGCTGACGAGGAGCATATTCTCGTAATGAACTATAACGTAGAAATGTTCTTTCCATGATATCATTCATAGTACGATACCTACGAGGAATCATACAATAATTTTGAATAGTTTTTTCACTCGTTCTTATATGATATTTATCTCTCCTATTCTCATTTACTGTGTCCTTATTTTGTTGATACCGTAAATGATGACTTTCGTTAGACTTGTCACGTGATGTTGGTGACCGATTCCTTTTTCTTGTATGCTTTCTTGTACCTTCAGATGACATGTCTACAACAAATAGTAACATATTTATTATAGAAAAATAAACATGGAACATAAAATATATCCAATATACATAAACAAAAAAGAATGAAAAACTAACACATTTTTTTTCCAACCACATAAAAAAATTAAAATCGTATATGTTATTTTTCCAACCATACAAAGTTATGAAAACATAAAATGAACTGGAACAAAATACTAAAAGAATTATATGAATTTGAAATATATCTAAATATTTGGAACTACATACCATCAAAATATAAATTTAAATAATAAAAATAATCTAAAGATATAACATTGTTTGAAAATCAACGAGAAAAAACTAATGGAAACACAATGTATAAAATAAGTCACAGTAATTATAATTATAAAAACAAAGAAAAATGGATGAAATCCAAATGCATTCAAATGCAATTAAGATAACTAAAAAGGACAGAAAAATAAATATTTACGTGCAAATTGCAATGGAATTCAATATCCAACATCTGATACATACACATATAGAAGACACACCCTCAGAATGGAGCCATGTAAATATCCATAGATTGGTAATTTTAAATTCTTAGCATACATACCCAAAAGTATGTAAAGTAAAAAAAAAAAGGAAATATTTTGCATGACGACAGAGAGAATACAAAATGACTAATAGCCTAAGACTCCATGTCTATATCTAATGGTGGAATCTCATCAATAGAATCCATACGGGTAGCAATTGCAAAAAAAATTCCAGACTCGATCAAATCATTGCAATCCTACAACGTTGGAGACCAAAATCCATGCATCTGTTGATTAGTTGAATTATCAATATCTGTTGGGAAGCAGGGGCTAGTCATCATGTGATATAGTAGGAAAGGAACTTCACTGCATTTGCGCATAAGAACCACACCTTGTATTGTTCGAAATGGAAGATAACCAGGACATTTTATATTTATATTTGTAGAAATTTCTTCCAACAACTTGCATCTGAAGCCCCAATCATCCTAAAAGTAGTCAATTCTTCGTTCAATACACGAGTGACCAAATTGGAAATTATCTATTTCTTCCATTGACCATACAGAATTGGAGCCATCATCGATAAGATATATCAATCGATTCTTGCATATTTCTAATGACATACATCGTATGTCAGTGATTAGAACAAATGAAAATCCCTATTCATTTTTTATTACATCAACCCAGTAGATTGTATACCCATATCGAGGATAATATTCATATTCCGTGTTGAGATAGAGCTAAAACAATTTACTTTTATAAAACACTCCATTTTGAGGGGGTGAAGTGCCACCAAATGCAAGATTAGCCCTTCGCCAAACCCTATCAAGGCTACTGTAAACATAAAATTTAGACTGAATTCTATCATAGATATGTTTTATGACAACCCAGTCATATTTTTTGCTGCTCACATTTTCCAATAATGAAAAGAATCCCCAGTCTCCAATTCATATTCGCCCAATGTTTTTTAAGGCCTTCGTAAATGGATTCATTACAAAATAGTTTCGTGAATGGGAGAATTTTGTTGGTGAGGATAAAACTACCATCGGTCCAATAGTAGACCCTACTTTGTATCTTGAATCTATGAATCACAAATGAAAAGGAGACCTGTTCCCATTTTAATCAAGCTATTCATCAACAAAATAATTTTCTTCATTATTGAGGAAAGGAACCATAAATCCAAATTCATTTGTACAGATATGCTTGCAACACAATAAGAAAGAAGGATTTTGCACAACATTCTCCCATTGTCGACAAACGGTGCTAAAATTTATCACAACCGATAAAGGGAGCCAAGGGAAGACAATTTCAAGAATTTCAAATGGAATACAACTCCAAATAGCTGCATCCATGACAAAACGAGGAAATCACTTAACATAAAAGAAAATAGACATGATATCAACAAAACAATTTTCAATTAATGGTGAATAAAATAAGAAATATAGATATGAAATTTTCCATCTACAAATATAGTTAAATGCACATATACACAATTTATAAAATCATATGAGCTAGAAAAACATTATTACAATAGTTAAAAAGACAAAAAAAAAGGCAACTATTTAGAAGATAAATCTCAACCATTTATTTTTATGTATTTTTAAAAGAATTTACAATATTCAATAGAGATTAAATCTATACCTTTCAACTCTACACTAATATGTTATTTCAGTGTAGACTTTCCTTTTTAATCTTCAAAACCATTATTCTTGATTTCGTACTCATACATTTAAGGTTTCTTTTTTTAATCCAAAATGTTAATAAAAACAATTTTTTTTTAAAACAATTTTTGTTTTTCAATTTTTCAAATCCACCCTCGTTGAAAATGTAGCTTTATTTTTTAACCTATAAAATGAATTATAAGTTTTATTACAAAAAATATATTTAAAAAAAAAACAATTTTGAAAACAAGTTAACCAATAAGTAACTATTTACCTTGCAAAAAATATCAACCATTTTACCAAATATTAATAAATTTAATTAACATAAATCGTATCAACCCAACATAAATACAACTAATATTCCTTTAACCACACACACATTTATTTAAATAAATTATTTTACTTTTTAATACAATTTACTCTAGTTATTTAAACAAAAATCATTTATAACCATTTTTATTTCCATATTTCTATTTAATAACACCCACAAAAATTTTAATATATAAACCGTGATTTCCAACCATTTTTTTTCATGTTTTCATTTAGTGACACCTATAACAACTTTACAACATAAAAAAAAAAAATCCTAATTGTTTTATTTGAATTTCCATCTATGTACTTTTAATCCCAAATGTATAAGGTATAAGGTGTATCATTCTTGTACACATAATGCAGGCAAGACTTTAAAGATTCCATCTAATTATGTTGTGCATGGAATACACCCAATATTTGTGATACCAGCAGACTCTTGAATATATTTCCATTGCGTTAAGCATGATCTTCTATTTAACATCAATGTTGCATGAAGGGATTGCAACTTATGTCAAGAATGTCAACTAAGGCGGGAACCACATGTGTATGCCCCTAATAGGGGGATTTATAGCAGAATGTTTACCTAGGAGTGTCAAAATGGTTCTCATGTCCTCAGCAATTTATATCTTGGTGAGCTTCAAATTCTATAAAATTTTATATCAACTCCTATCAATTTTATTCATCTATGTCACACTAGATGTTAATATTGTTATCAAGTCTTTTTATCCATTTCAAATCTTTATTTTTGTTTGAGAGATGTTATTTTTATTTTATCTTTTCAATTTAGTTAGCTTCCAAATTTTGTATAACACCTAACTCTTTTGCTAACATGTCTCTTAAGATAAATCTAATATCATTTAAGTGATGGTGTGTCTCTCTCTATATGAGATTAATAATCTCTTCATGAGACGCTAATTTTTTGAATTCTCTATTTAATATTTGTATTATGACTTGGATTAGTGTGAAAATACATTCTATTTGATGCAGGGATTAGTTTTGCTGATATTTTCAGTGTCTCGATCAACCCTGAAGTCAAATTTTGGTGTTTGTTTATTTTCTCTGTATTTGATATCGATTGGGACCGGTGGCCACAAACCATCTTTGACACCATTTGGTATAGACCAGTTTGACGAAGAATACAAAACCGAGATGCCTCAGAAGATTTCCTTCTTTAACCACTGGTTTTTATGGCTTTCAGCTGGCTTTACCTTAGCAGTCACAGCTATTTCCTACATGGAAGAGAATGTAAGCTAGGAATTAGGATTCAGGATAGTAACAGTCTATGGCTATGGAAACTGTTTTATTTCTCTGTGGGACTCCATTATATAGACAGAAGGTTCCTTGAGGTATTTCCATCACTGGAATTGTCCCTATAAACATCGAAAAAATGGAAACATAATATCTAAAGATAACAGTACATGAAAATAAACTAATAATGTGAAAACCGACGAATTTTGATAACCATTTAAAAAAAAAAAATATTGAAACTTAAGGTGGTCTGAAAGCAAAACATCTGATGGAAATATGCGAATCCCCAGCTTACATTTTCTTTCTACTCGCATCGTCCATTTTCTACGGTAAGTTTCCAATACATTCAACTGACGAAGACTAATGCGCATTGAGATTTATATCTCTAAGGTAAAAAAACCATTTATGATCAATTCTCTTAACACATTTTTTTAATAACTAATGATAAAATTGTATAAAAGTAACATGTAGGGTTATAGGTTGAGATTGCAGCAAACTCTAAACCCTGAAAACCCAAGATAGTAAGTTGACAACCCACAAGTAACATGCAGGTTTTAGTTTAAATGGCAATGGACATGGGAGTTGGCCAGTGATCTTTGATTTGGAATGGAACGAAGGTAGGTTGGCCAAATATATGCAGGAGGGAAAGTGCAAGAGAATAGGGGGAACATACGGCGTAGGGTGGTGAGTCACATTATTTTAATCGATTAGTGAGCCACTCCATCAGTTATTTGAATCTGTACTAGTTTGAAAGTATCACCAGACTAGCATGGAAGAATTTATCAGCAACTCTTACTCGTAAATTTTATTTCTATGTAAGCGGATCGAATTCAGAAATAATTTCAAATACATTCGATAGACAGAACCTATTGGAAAATTACTGTAGAAAATGGATGATGCGAGTAGAAGGAGTCCCGATTCTTTGCCTCCAAATGTCTCAGGCCTACAATAAATATAACACATTCGCAAGGCTATTGGTATTTGATGAATCCCATATATATATGGGAAAAAATTACTTGTGGATAGAGCTGGTGATGGATGGGTTGAGGAAGATGTTGGAGCGATACATAATTTCAACCATCACACGTTGGTGGAAAACGTTCACATAGCCGTTACATTCCACATTTAGACAACCATGTCATCCGATGCTTCAGTAGTGTGATGCGATTCTTTAGTCCCTCTTAAAACCACTGCCTCCACGTTTATGTTTGTAATAAAATTTGTAGTTATTTCAATGAGTATAAATCACCACCTTAAAGTTTACATTCAATAAAGAAACACTTTACCAACTTACTCATGGAATCCAATAAGCTTTGTATGATTGAATAATAAACGAGAATTCTCAATGATATTTTTTAATGCACCTAATGGTTTTCATCGTGCCTTCAAGGTAATATTATTCTGAATTATAATTAACATCCTATAATTGAATTATTATTACCAGTGTTATTATGAATTATAATTAACACCCTATAATTGAATTATTATTACCATTATTGTGTTTATGTAACGGAGGTTATATTCGCATCCTCTAATATAACTTTACAAAATTATAACTATTTAAAAAAATAATTTAAGTAATACAGTATGGTGATAATTATTTTAAAGAAATATATATTTAAGTTAGACAATTATATTAAAGATGATTGATATTTTGATTTTTTTTTGAGAAAATAAAGGCTTTTATAAGGCTAAATTTATATTTTAGTAATTTGAATTTTCAAATTTTATTATAATGTTAAAAATATATATTATTTAAATAAATATTATTAAAAAAAAAAAAAAATTAGTGTCAAGTTTATTCCTCTATTAAAAATTCATATTATGCTAAATCGAATCAGAAATTTAAGAGCAGTCATATAATTTACCACTACAATATAAAACAACACATGACAAATTAACATAATTTTTTAGTTTAGTCATCAAAAAGTATTTATTATTAATAATATTTATATCATATAAATCCCATTTCAGTATGATCGTCCACGCATAATATCTTTTCCTGTAGGGTAAATTCTATTTTACTAGTATTCCAAGAATTTGTTTTATTTCTTCGCTGTTAGGGAAACCGCTCACGTTTAAACCGCATCATGAGAGCGTTCCTAGTATTCTAAGAATTTCAGAATTTGAACCATCAATTAGATGGAAATTAAGTTTGAACCATGACTTGTTAATCTTGATAGGTGGAAATTAATAAATGGTATAGTGATTTTTAAATAGAGATTTGTAAATTTTTAATTTTAGTATGGTTTAATCTTGTGATTTAGATATGCAAGTAAGTTATTGGTGTAGATTTGATCCATTGATTTAGTGGCGGCGACCAGAATATAATGACATCTCTAAATCTACACCATCTGATCAAAATTATTAATTAAAAAATAATTAAATCATGCAATTCCTTATTTTGTTGATACCGTAAACGACGACTTTCATTAGAATTCTCACGCGATGCTGGTGGCCGATTCCTTTTTCTTGTACTCTTGCGTGTACCTTCAGATGAAATGTCTACAAAGAATAATAACATATTTATTATAGAACAATAAACATTGAACATATAATATATCCAATATACATAAACAAAAAATAATGAAAAATGAACACATTTTTTTTCCAACCACATAAAAAAATTAAAATCGTATACGGTATTTTTGGAACCATACAAAGTTATGAAAACATAAAATGAACTGGAAAAAAATACTAAAATAATTATATGAATTTAAAATATATCTAAATATTTGGAACTATATAGCATCAAAATATAAATTTAAATAATAAAAATAACGTAAAGATATAACATTGTTTGAAAATCAATGAGAAAAAACTAATGGAAACACCATGTATAAAATTAGTCACAGTAATTATAATTATAAAAACAAAGAAAAATGGATAACATCCAAACACATTCAAATTAAATTAAGAGAACTAAATGGGACAGAAAAATAAATATTTACGAACAAATTGCAATGGAATTCAATATCCAACATCCGATACATACACATATGGAAGACACCCCCTCAGAATGGAGCCATGTAAATATCCATGGATTGGTAATTTTAAAGTCTTAGCATACATACCCCAAAGTATGTAAAGTAGAAAAAAAGGGGAAATATTTTCCACGACGACACAGAGAATACAAAATGACTAATAGCCTAAGACTCCATGTCCATATCTAATGGTGGAATGAAATCAATAGAATCCATACGGGGAGAAATTGCAAAAACATTTCCAGACTTGATCAAATCATTGCATTCCTGCAACGTTGGAGACCAAAATCCATGCATCTATTGATTAGCTAAATTATCAATATCTATTGGGAAGCAGAGGCCAGTAATCATGTCATAACCAGGACATTTGATATTTATATCTGTAGACATTTATTCGAACAACTTCCATCTGAAGCCCCAATCATCCTGAAAGTAGTCAATTCTTCATTCAATACATGGGTGACCAAATTGGAAATTATCTGTTTCTTCAATTGACCATACAGAATTGGAGCCATCATCGATACGACATATCAATTGATTCTTTCGTATTGCTAATGGCATACACCATATGTCAGTGATTGGAACAAATTAAAATCCCCATTCATTTTTTATTACATCGAACCAATATATTGTATACCCATACCGAGGATAATCTTCTTACTCCGTGTCGAGATAGAGCCAAAAAAAATTCCTTTTATGAAACACTCCATTTTGAGGGGGTGAAGTGCCACCAAATGGAAGATCAGCCCTTCGCCAAACCTTTCAAGACTACTGTAAACATAAGATTTAGACTATATTCTATCATAGATATGTTTTAGAACAACCTAGTCATATTTGTTGCTGCTCACATTTTCCAATAATGAAAAGAATCCCCAGTATCCAATTCGTATTCACACATTTTTTTTAAGGCCTTTGTAAATGGATTCATTACAAAATAGTTTCGTGAATGGGAGAATTTTATTGGTAAGGATAAAACTACAATTGGTCCAATACTAGACTCTACTTTGTATCTTGAATCTATGAATCGCAAATGAAAATGAGATATGCACCAATTTTTATTAAGGTATTCAGCAACAAAATAATTGTCTTCATTATTGAGGAAAGGAACCATAAATCTAAAAGAAGGATTTTTCAAAACATTCTCCCATTGTCGACAAACAGTGCTAAAGAAATATAATTTCAAGAATTTCAAATGGAATACAACTCCAAATAACTCGATCCATGACAAAACAAGGAAATCACCTAACATGAAAGAAAAGAGACATGATATCAACAAAACAATTTTCAATTAATGGTGAATAGAATAAGCAATATAGATATGCAATTTTTCATCTACAAATATAGTTAAATGCACATATATAAAATGTATAAAATCCTATGAGCTAGAAGAACATTATTATAATAGTTAAAAAGACAAAAAAGAACAATTGTTTTGAAGATAAATCTCAATCATCTATTTTTATGTATTGTTAAAAAAAATTACAATATTCAATAGAGATTAAATCTTTACCTTTCAACTCTACACTAATATGGTATTTCAGTGTAGATTTTCCTTTTTAATATTCAAAACCATTGTTCTTGATTTCGTACTCATACATTTAATGTTTCTTTTTAAATCCAAAATGTTAATAAAAATATTTTTTTTTAAACTATTTTTGTTTTTCAATTTTGTAAATCCACCCTCATTGAAAATGTAACTTTATTTTTTAACCTATAAAATGAATTATCAGTTTTGTTACCCAAAATATATTTAAAAAACAAACAAATTTGAAAACAAGTTAACCAATAAGTAACTATTTACCTTGCAAAAAATTTCAACCATTTTACCAAATATTAAAATATTTAATTAACAAAAATCATATAAACCCAACATAAATACATCTAATATTCTTTTAACCACACACTCATTTATTTAAATAAATGATTTTACTTTTAATACAATTTACTCTAGTTATTTAAACAAAAATCATTAATAACCATTTTTATTTCTATATTTCTATTTAATAACACCCACAAAAATTTTAATATATAAACTGTGATTTCTAGCCATTTTTTTTTCATGTTTCCACTTAGCAACACATATAACAACTTTACAACACAAAAAAATTAATTTCTAATTATTTTATTTGAATTTCAATTTATGTACTTTTAATCCCAAATGTATAAGGTATAAGAAATTAAAATCATTTCTGTACTCGTAATGCACGTAAGACTTTAAAGAGATTCCATCTCGAATTACGTTGTGCATGGATTCTACAGTATTTGTATTCTATGAGTCTCTCCCATATATTTCCATTGCCTTAAGCATGATCTTCTATTTAACATCAATGTTTCATGAAGAGATTTCAACTTCTTTCAAGAATGTCAACTACTGGATAGGAACCACATGTGTTATGCCCCTAATAGGGGGTTTTATAGCAGATGTTTACTGTGGACGTTACAAAATGGTTCTTATCTCCTCAGAAATTTATATGTTGGTGAGCTTCAAATTCTATAAAATTTTATGTCTACTCCTATCAAGTTTATTCATCTATGTCACACTAGATGTTAATGTTGTTATCAAGTCTTTTTAGCCATTTCAAATCTTTTCTTTTGTTTGAGAGATGTTATTTTTATTTTATCTTTTCAATTCAGTTAGCTTCCAAATTTTGTATAACACCTAAATCTTTTGCTAACATGTCTCTTAAGATAACTCTAATCTCGTTTATGTGATGGTGTGGGTCTCTCTCTATATGAGATTAATAATCTCTTCATGAGACGCTAATTTTTTTCATTCTCTCTTTAACCTTTGTATTCTGATTTGGGTTAGTGTGAAAATACATTCTATTCGATGCAGGGATTAGTTTTGTTGATATTGTCAGTGTCTCTACCAACACTGAATTCAAATTTTGGTGTTTATTTCTTTTCTCTGTATCTGATATCGATTGGAATCGGTGGCCACAAACCATCTTTGACACCATTTGGTGCAGACTAGTTTGACGAAAAACACAAAACTGAGATGCTTCAAAATATTTCCTTCTTTAACCACTGGTTTTTACGGCTTCATCTGGCGTTACCTTAGCAGTCATAGTTATTTCCTACGTGGAAGAGAATGTAAGCTGGGAATTCAGATTCAGTATAGTAACAGTGTCTATGGCTATGGTAACTTTTTTATTTCTCTGTGGGACTCCATTATACAGACAGAAGGTTCCTTGAGGTAGTCCCATCACTGGAATTGTCTCTATAAACATTGAAAAAATGGAAATATAATATCTATAGATAACATTACATGGAAATAAACTAATAATGTGCAAATTGACGAATTTTGATAACCATTTAAAAATAAAAAATAAAATATTGAAACTTAAGGCAGTCTGAGAGCAAAAAATCTAATGGAAATATGTGAATCCCCAGCTTACATTCTCTTGCTACTCGCATCATCCATTTTCAATGGTAATTTTCCATTATGTTCGACGGACGAAGACTAATGCGCATTGAGATTTATATCTCTATGGTAAAAAACCATTTATGATCAATTCTTTTAACACAATTGTTTAATAAGTAATGATAAAATTATATAAAAGTAACATGTGGGGTTTTAGGTTGAGATTGTAGCAAACTCTAAACCCTGGAAACCCAAGATAGTAAGTTGACAACCAAGAAGTAACATGCAGGTTTTAGTTGTAAATGGCGATGGACATGGGAGTTGGCCAGTGATCTTTGACTTGGAATGGGACAAAGGCAGGTTGGCCAAATATACGCACGAGGGAAAGTGCAAGAGAATAGGGGGAACATATGGCATAGGGTGGTGAGTCACATTATTTTAATGGATGAATGAGCCACTACATAGTTATTTGAATTTTTACCAGTTTGAAAGAATCACCACTATGGCATGGAAGCATTTATCAGCAGCTCTTACTCGTAAATTTTAATTTTATGTAAGTGGATCAAATTAAGAATTAATTTCAAATACATTCGATAGACAGAATGTATTGGAAAATTACCGTAGAAAATGGACGATGCGAGTAGCAAGACTCCTGGTTCTTTGCCTCCAAATGTCTCAGGCGCATAGTAACTGTAACACGTTCGCTAGGCTATTGGTATTTGATGAATCCCATATATATATATATATGGGAAAAACTTACTTGTGGATAGAGCTGGTGATGGACGGGTTGAGGAAAACATTGGAGCGTTATAGAATTTCAACCATCACATTTTGGAGGAAAACGTTGAGACAGGCGTTACATTCCACATTTAGACAACCATGTCATCCAATGCTTCAGTAGTGTGATGTGATTCTTCAGTCCCTCTTAAAACCGTTGCCTCCACATTTATGTTTACAATAAAATTTGTAGTTATATTTCAATGAGTATAAATCGCCACCTTAAAGTTGCCATTCAATAAAGAAATGCTTTACTGGCTTACTCGTGGAATCTAATAAGCTTCGTAGGATTGAATAATAAACGAGAATTCTCAATGATATTTTTTAATGCACCTAATGCTTTTCATCAAGTTTTTTCCTCTATTAAAAATTCATACCATGCTAAATCGAATCAGAAATTTAAGATCAGTCATATAATTTATCACTACAATATAAAACAACACATGACAAATTAACATAATTTTTTAGTTTAATCATCAAAAATTATTTATTATTAATAATATTTATATCATATAAATCCCATTTTAGTATGATCATTCACGCATAATATTTTTTCCTTTAGGGTAAATTCTATTTTACTAGTATTCTAAGAATTTGCTTTATTTCTTTGTTGTTAGGGGAATCGCTCATGTTTAAACAGCATCACGAGAGCGTTACTGGTATTCTAAGAATTTGAGAATTTGATCCATCAATTACGTGGCAATTAAGTTTGAACCATGACTTGTTAATCTTGATAGGTGGAAATTAATAAATGGTATAGTAAATTTTTAATAGAGATTTGTAAAATTTTAATTTAAGTATGGTTTAATCATGTGATTTAGATATGCAACAAAGTTAGTGGTGTAGATTTGATCCATTTATTTAGTGGTGATGACCAGAATATACTGGCATCTCTAAATATACACCATCCGATCAAAATGATTAATTAAAAATGATTAAATCATGCAATTCCTTATTCTTTTGATATCGTAAACGACGAATTTCATTAGACTTCTCACGCGATGTTGGTGACTGATTCCTTTTTCTTGTACACTTGTGTCTACCTTCAAATGACATGTCTACAAATAATAATAACATATTTATTATATAACAATAAACATGGAACATATAATATATCTAATATACATAAAAAGAAAGGAATGAAAAACAAACACATTTTTTTTCCAACCACATAAAAAAATTAATATCGTATACAGTATTTTTCCAACTATACAAAGGTATGAAAACATAAAATGAACTAGAAAAACATACTAAAATAATTATACAAATTTAAAATATATCTAAATACTTGGAACTATATACCATCAAAATATGAATTTAACTAATAAACATAACCTAAAGATATAACATTGTTTCAAAATCAATGAGAAAAAACTAATGGAAACACCATGTATAAAATAAGTCACAGTAATTATAATTATAAAACAAAAGAAAAATGGATAACATCCAAACACATTCAAATGAAATTAAGATAACTAAACGGAACAGAAAATAAATATTTACGAGAAAATTTCAATGGAATTCAATATCCAACATCCGATGCATACACATATAGAAGACACCCCCTCAGAATGGAGCCATGTAAATATCCATAGATTGGTAGTTTTAAAGTCTTAGCATACATACCTAAAAGTATGTAAAGGAAAAAAAAAAAGGAAATATTTTCCACGATGGTGGAATCTCATCAATAGAATCCATATGGGGAGAAATTGCAAAAACATTTCCATACTCGATCAAATCATTGCAATACTGCAACGTTGGAGACCAAAATCCATGCATCTGTTGATTAGCAGAATTATCAATATCTGTTGGGAAGCAGAGGCCAGTCTTAATGTCATATAGTAGGAAATGAACTTCACTGCATTTACACATAAGAACCACACCTTGGACTGTTCGAAATGGAAGATAACCAGGAGAATTGATATTTATATTTGTAGACATCTCTTCCAACAACTTCCATCTGAAGCCCCAATCATCCTCAAGGTAGTCAATTCTTCGTTCAATACAAGGGTGACCAAATTGGAAATTATCTACTTCTTCAATTGACCATATAGAATTGGAGACATCATCGATAAGACATATCAACTGATTCTTGCATATTGCTAATGGCATACATTGTATTTCAGTGATTGTCACAATTGAAAATCCCCATTCATTTTTTATTACATCAAACCAGTAGATTGTATACCCATATCGAGGATAATACTCATACTTCGTGTCAAGATAGAGCCAAAAAAATTTACTTTTATAAAACACTCCATTCTGAGGGGGTGAAGTGCTACCAAATGGAAGATGAACCCTTCGCCAAACATTACCAATACTACTGTAAACATAAAATTTAGACTGCATTCTATCATAGATATGTTTTAGAACAACCCAGTCATATTTGTTGCTCCTCACATTTTCCAATAACGAAAAGAATCCCCAGTCTCCAATTCATATTTGCCCAATGTTTTTTAAGGCCTTTGTAAATGGATTAATAACAAAATAGTTTCGTGAATGGGAGAATTATGTTGGTAAGGGTAAAACTACCATTGGTCCAATAGTAGACTCTACTTTGTATCTTGAATCTATGAATCGCAAATGAAAACAAGATATGCACCCATTTTGATTAAGGTATTCAGCAGCAAAACAATTGTCTTCATTATTGAGGAAAGGAACCATAAATCCAAATTCATTTGTACAGATATGCTTGTAACGCAATAAGAAAGAAGGATTTTGGAAAACATTCTCCCATTGTCAAAAAATAGTGCTAAAATTTATCACAACCGATAAAGAGAGCCAAAGGAAGACAATTTCAAAAATTTCAAATGGAAACAACTCCAAATATCTAGATCCATGACAAACAAGGAAATCACCTAACATAAAAGAAAACAGACATGATATGAACAAAACAATTTTCAATTAATGGTGAATAGAGTAACCAACATAGATATGCAATTTTCCATCTACAAATATAGTTAAATGCACATATACACAATGTATAAAATCCTATCAGCTAGAAGAACATTATTTCAATAGTTAAAAAGAGAAAAAGAAAACAATTGTTTTGAAGATAAATCTCAACCATCTATTTTTATGTATTGTTAAAAAAATTTACAATATTCAATAGAGATTAAATCTATACCTTTCAACTATGCACTAATATGGTATTTCAATGTAGATTTTCCTTTTTAATCCTCAAAACCATTATTCTTGATTTCGTACTCATACATTTAAGGTTTCTTTTTTAATCCAAAATGTTAATTAAAATATATATTTTTTTTAAACTATTCTTGTTTTTCAATTTTGTAAATCCACCCTCATTGAAAATGTAACTTTATTTTTTAACCTATAAAATGAATTATCAGTTTTGTTACCCACAATATGTTTAAAAAACAAACAATTTTGAAAACAAGTTAACCAATAAGTAACTATTTACCTTGCACAAAATATCAACGATTTTACCAAATATTAAAATATTTAATTAACAAAAATCATATAAACCCAACATAAATATAGCTAATATTCCTTTAACCAAACACTCATTTCTTTAAATAAATGATTTTACATTTTAATACAATTTACTCCGGTTATTTAAACAAAAATAATTAATAACCATTTTTATTTCCATATTTCTAATTAATAACACCCACAAAAATTTTAATATATAAACCGTGATTTCCAGCCTTTTTTTTTTCATGTTTCCTCTTAGTAACACCTATAACAACTTTACAACATAAAAAAATTAATTCCTAATTATTTTCTTTGAATTTCAATTTCTGTACTTTTAATCCCAAATGTATAAGGTATAAGGAATTCACATCATTTCTGTGCTCATAATGCAGGCAAGACTTTAAAGGTATTCCATCTCTAATTACGTGGTGCATGGATTCTGCAGTATTTGTATTATTTGAGACTCTCGCATATATTTCCATCGCGTTAAGCATGATCTTCTATTTAACATCTATGTTGCATGAAGGGATTGCAACTTCTGTCAACAATGTCAACTAATGGACAAGAACCACATGTGTTATGCCCCTAATAGGGGGCTTTATAGCATATGTTTACTGTGGACGTTACAAAATGGTTCTCATGTCCTCAGCAATTTGTATCTTGGTGAGCTTCAAATTCTATAAAATTTTATATCTACTCCTATCAAGTTTATTCATCTATGTCACACTAGATGTTAATATTGTTATCAAGTCTTTCTAGCCATTTAAAATCTTTGTTTTTGTTTGAGAGATGTTATTTTTCTTTTATCATTTCAATTCAGTTAGCTTCAAAATTTTGTATAACACCTAACTCTTTTGCTAACATGTCTCTTAAGATAACTATAATCTCAGTTAAGTGATGATGTTTCTCTCTATATGAGATTAATAATCTCTTCATGAGACGCTAATTTTTTTTCATTCTCTATTTCATCTTTGTATTATGATTTGGGTTAGTGTGAAAATACATTCTATTTGATGCAGGGATTAATTTTGCTAATATTGTCAGTGTCTCTACCAACCCTGAAGTCAAATGTTGGTGTTTATTTCTTTTTTCTGTATTTGATATCGATTGGGATTAGTGGCCACAAACCAACTTTGACACCATTTGGTGCAAACCGGTTTGACGAAGAAGACAAAACCAAGATGCTTCAGAAGATTTCTTTCTTTAACCACTCGTTTTTATGTCTTTCAGCTGGTTTTACCTTAGTAGTCACAGTTATTTCCTACATGCAAGAGAATGTAAGCTGGGAATTTGGATTCGTGATAGTAACAGTGTCTATGGCTATGGAAATTGTTTTATTTCTCCGTGGGACTCCATTATACAGACAGACGGTTCCTCGAGGTAGTCCCATCACTGGAATTATCTCTATAAACATCGAAAAAACAGAAATATAATATCTATAGATAACATTACATGGAAATAAAATAATAATGTGCAAACTGACGAATTTTGATAACCATTTAAAAATAAAAAGAAAATATTGAAACTTAAGGTGGCCTCAGAGAAAAACATCTGATGGAAATATGCGAATCCCCAACTTACATTCTCTTGCTGCTCGCATCGTCCATTTTCTATAGGAATTTTCCTATACGTTCGATAGACGAAGACTAATGCGCATTGAGATTTATATCTCTAAGGTAAAAAAATCATTTATGATCAATTATTTTAACATAATTGTTTAATAACTAATGATAAAATTATATAAAAGTAACATGCAGGGTTTTAGGTTGAGATTGCAGCAAACTCTAAACCCTGAAAACCCATGATAGTAAGCTGACAACCAAGAAGTAGCATGCAGGTTTTAGTTGTAAATGGCGATGGACATGGGATTTGGCCAGTGGTCTTTGACTTGGAATGGGACAAAGGCAGGCTGGCCAATTATATGCACGAGGGGAAGTGCAAGAGAATAGGGGGAACAGACAGCGTAGGGTGGTGAGTCACATAATTTTAATGCATCAGTGAGCCACTCCATCAGTTACTTGAATCTGTACCAGTTTGAAATAATCACCACAGTGGCATGGAAGAATTTATCAGCAGGTCTTACTCGTAAATTTTAATTCTATGTAAGCCGATCGAATTCAGAATTAATTTCAAATACATTCAACAGACAGAAAGTATTGGAGAATTACCGTAGAAAATGGATGATGTGAGCAGAAAGAGTCTCGGTTCTTTGCCTCCAAATGTCTCGGGCGCGCAGTGATTGTAACACATTCATTGGTCTATTGGTATTCGATGAATCCCATATATATATATATATATATGGGAAAAACTTACTTGTAGATAGAGCTAGCGATGGACGGGTTCAGGAAAACGTTGGAGTGTTAGAGAATTTCAACCATCACACGTTGAAGGAAAATGTTGAGACAGTCGTTACATTCCACATTTATACAACCATGTCATCCGATGCTTCATAAGTGTGATGTGATTCTTCAGTCCCTCTTAAAACCGTTGCCTCCACATTTATGTTTGCAATAAAATTTGTAGTTATATTTCAATGAGTATAAATCGCCACCTTAAAGTTGCGATTCAATAAGGAAACGCTTTACCAACTTACTCATGGAATCCAATAAGCTTCGTAGGATTGAATAATAAACGGGAATTCTCGATGATATTTTTAAATACACCTAATGGTTTTCTTCATGTCTTCGAGGCAATATTATTCTGAATTATAATTAACACCCTATAATTGAATTATTATTACCAGTGTTATTCTGAATTATAATTAACACCCTATAATTAAATAATTATTACCATTATTGTGTTTATGTAATGGAGGTTATATTCGCATCCTCTAATCTAACTTTACAAAATTGTAATTATTTAAGAAAATAATTTAAGTAATACAGTATGGTGATAATTATTTTAAAGAAATATATATTTAAGTTAGAAAATTATATTAAAGATGATTGATATTTTGATTTTTTGTTTGAGAAAATAAAGTCTTTTATCAGGCTAAATTTATATTTTAGTACTTTGATTTTTCAGATTTTATTATAATGTTAAAAATAAATATTGTTTAAATAAATATTTATTATAAAAAACAATAAAATAAATTAAAATTAGTGTGAAGTTTTTTCCTCTATTAAAAATTCATACTATACTAAATCGAATCAGAAATTTAAAAGAAATCATATAATTTACCACTACAATATAAAACAACACATGACAAATTAATAGAATTTTTTAGTTTAATCACCACAAATTATTTATTATTAAAAATATTTATATCATATAAATCCCATTTCAGTATGATCGTTCACGCATAATATATTTTCCTGTAGGGTAAATTCTATTTTACTGGTATTCTAAGAATTTGTTTTATTTCTTTGCTGTGAGGGAAACCGCTCACATTTCAACCGCATCACAAGAGTGTTACTGGTATTCTTAGAATTTGAGAATTTGAACCATCAGTTAGGTGGAAATTAAGTTTGAACCATGACTTTTTAATCTTCATAGGTGGAAATTAATAAATGGTATAGTAAATTTTTAATAGAGATTTGTAAATTTTTAATTAAGTATAGTTTAATCATGTGATTTAGATATGCAAGTAAGTTAGTGGTGTAGATTTGATCCATTGATTTAGTGGTGATGACCAGAATATACTGGAATCTCTAAATCAACACCATCCAATCAAAATGATTAATTAAAAAATGATTAAATCATGCAAATCCTTATTTTGTTGATACCGTAAATGATGACTTTCATTGGACTTCTCACGCAATGATGGTGACCGATTCCTTTTTCTTGTACGCTTGCGTGTACCTTCAGATGACATGTATACAAATAATAATAACATATTTATTATAGAACAATAAACATCGAACATATAATACATCCAATATACATAAACACAAAAGAATGAAAAACGAACACATTTTTTTCCAACCACATAAAAAAATTAAAGTCATATACGTTATTTTTCCAACCATACTAAGTTATGAAAATAGAAAATGAACTGGAACAAAATAATAAAATAATTATATGAATTTAAAATATATCTAAATATTTGGAACTATATACCATCAAAATATAAATTTAAATAATAAAAATAACCTAAATATATAACACTATTTGAAAATCAATGAGAAAAAACTAATGGAAACACCATGTATAAAATAAGTCATAGTAATTATAATTATAAAAATAAAGAAAAATGGATAACATACAAACACATTCAAACGCAATTAAGAGAACTAAACGGGACAAAAAAATAAATATTTACGAGCAAATTGCAATGGAATTCAATATCCAACATCCGATACATACACATATAGAAGACACCCCCTCAGAATGGAGCCATGTAAATATCCATAGATTGGTAATTATAAAGTCTTAGCATACATACTCAATGGTATGTAAAGTAAAAAAAAAAGGAAATAGTTTCAACGATGACAAAGAGAATACAAAATGACTAATAGCCTAAGACTCCATCTCCATATCTAATGGTGGAATCTCATCAATAGAATCCATATGGGGAGAAATTGCAAAAAAAATTCGAGACTCGATCAAATCATTGCAATCCTGCAACATTGGAAACCAAAATCCATGCATCTCTTGATTAGCTAAATTATCAATATTTGTTGGGAAGCAGAGGCCAGTCATCATGTCATATAGTAGGAAAGTAACTTCACCGCATTTGCACATAAGAACCACACCTTGAACTATTCGAAATGGAAGATAACCAGGGCATTTGATATTTTATATCTATATACATTTCTTCCAACAAATTCCATCTGAAGCCCCAATCAACCTCAAAGTAGTCAATTCATCATTCAATACACAGGTGACCAAATTGGAAATTATCTATTTCTTCAATTGACCATACATAATTGGAGCCATCATCGATAAGACATATCAACTGGTTCTTCCATATTTTAATGGCATACACCGTATGTCAGTGATTGGAACAAATGAAAATCTCCATTCATTTTTTATTACATAAAACCAGTAGATTGTATACTCATATCGAGAATAATCTTCATACTCCGTGTCGAGATAGAGCCAAAACAATTTAATTTTATAAAGCACTCCATTGTGAGGGGGTGAAGTGCCACCAAATGGAATATCAGCCCTTCGCCAAACCCTATCAAGACTATTGTAAACATAAAATTTAGACTGCATTCTATCATAGATATGTTTTAGAACAACCCACTCATATTTGTTGTTGCTCATATTTTCCAATAATGAAAAGAATCTGCAGTCTCCAATTCGTATTCACCGAATTTTTTTTAAGGCCTTTGTAAATGGATTCATTACAAAATAGTTTCATGAATGGGAGAATTCTGTTGGTAAGGATAAAACTACCATTGGTCCAATAGTAGACTCTACTTTGTATCTTAAATCTATGAATCGCAACTGAAAATGAGATATGTGCCCATTTTGATTAAGGTATTCAGCAGCAAAATAATTGTCATTATTATTGAGGAAAGGAACCATAAATCCAAATTCATTTGTACAGATATCCTTGCAACGCAATAAGAAAGAGGGATTTTGCAAAACATTCTCCCATTGTCGACAAACAGTGCTAAACTTTATCACAGCCAATAAAGGGAGCCAAAGGAAGACAATTTCAAGAATTTCAAATGGAATACAACCCTAAATAGCTGGATCCATGACAAAACAAGGAAATCACCTAACATAAAAGAAAAGAGATATGATATCAACAAAACAATTTTCAATTAATGGTGAATAGATATGCAATTTTCCATCTACAAATATAGTGAAATGCACATATACACAATGCATAAAATCCTATGAGCTAGAAAA